>CAKAJE020000130.1:0-46456 GCA_916610135.2 Macropis europaea | reverse complement strand
CGTCGCTCCTATTTCAGATACAGTATGGGTCTAAGCGGCATCTTAAAGCGCATGAAATGTCGAGTACAATGCACTACTAAACTTCTAGGATAGGGCAATCAGAGACCCGATTAGATCATCTTATATTATTGCTAATTTAAGAATTCATCGTAACTCTATCACATTTGTCCAATTCACGTCGCTCCTACATCAGATATCGTATTGAGCTAGGCGGCATCTTAAAGCGCATGAAATGGCGAATAAAATGCACTACTAACCTTCTCGGATACGGCCATCAGAGACCCAATTAGATCATTTTATATTATGGTTAATATAAGAATTTAACGAAATTCTATCAAATTTGTTCAATTTACGTCGCTCCTATTTCAGATAGCATATTGGGCTAAGCGGCACCTTAAAGCGCATGAAATGACGAGTAACACGCACTATTAAACTTCTATGATAGGGCAATCAGAGACCCGAATAGATCGTATTATATTATGGTTAATATAAGAATTCTGTGTAATTCTATCACATTCGTTCAATTTACGTCGCTCCAATTTCAGGTGGCGTATTGGGCTTAGCGGCATCTTAAAGCACACGAAATGTCGAGTGAAATGCACTGCTAACCGTGTATGACAGGGCAATCAGAGACATGATTAGATCATATTATATTATGGTTAATATAAGAATTCTGCGTAATTTCATCACATTTGTTCAATTTACGTCGCCCCTAATTCAGATAGCGTATTGAGCTAGGCGGCATCTTAAAGCGCATGAAATGACGAGTAAAATGCACAGCTAAACTTCTAGGATAGGGCAGACAGACACCCCACTAGATCATTTTATATTATGGTTAATATAAGAATGCTGCGTAATTCTATCACATTTCTTCAATTTACGTCGCTCCTACTTCAGATAGCGTATTGGGCTAAGCTGCATCTTAAAGCGCATGAAATGAAAAGTAAAATGCACTACTAAACTTCTAGGATAGGGCAATCAGAGACCCGATTAGGTCATCTTATATTATGATTAATATAAGAATTCACCGTAATTCTATCACATTTGTTCAATTTACGTCGCTCCTATTTCAGATAGCGTATTGAGATAGGCGGCACCTTAAGGCGCATGGAATGACAAGTAAAATGTACGATTAAACTTGTATGATTGGGCAATGAGAGACCCGATTAGGTCATCTGATATTATGATTAATATAAGAATTCAGCGTAATTCCAGCACATTTGTTCAGTTTACGTCGCTCCTATTTCAGATAGCGTATTGGGATAGACGGCATCTTAAAGCGCTTGGAATGTCGAGTAAAATGCCATATTAAACTTCTATGATAGGGCAATCAGAGACCCGAATAGATCGTATTATCTTATGGTTAATATAAGAATTCTGCGTAATTCTATCACATTTGTTCTATTTATGTCGCTCCTATTTCAGATAGCGTATTGGGCTAGGCGGCACCTTAAAGCGCATGAAGTGACGAGTAAAATGCACTACTGACCTTCTATAATAGGGCAATCAAAGACCCGATTAGATCATTCTATATTATGGTTAATATAAGATTTCAGCGAAATTCTATCACATTTGTCCAATTTACGACGCTCCTATTTCAGATAGCGTATTGGGCTGTGCGGCATCTTAAAACGCACGAAATGTCGAGTAAAATGCACTATTAAAATTCTAGGCTAGGGCAAACAGAAACCCGATTAGATCATTTTATATTATGGTTAATATAAGAATTCTGCGTAATTCTATCACGTTTGTTCAATTTACGTCGCTTCTACTTCAGGTAGCGTATTGGGCTAAGCGGCATCTTAAAGCGCACGAAATGTCGAGTAAAACGCACTGCTAACCTTCTATGATACGGCAATCAGAGACCCGCTTAGATCATTTTATATTATGGTTAATTTAAGAATTCAGCGAAATTCTATCACATTTGTTCAATTTACGTCGCTCCTACTTTAGGTAGCGTATTGTGCTAAGCGGCACCTTAAAGCGCACGAAATTTCGAGTGAAATGAACTATTAAACTTCTATGATAGGGCAATCAGAGACCCGATTAGATCATTTTATATTATTGTTAATATAACAATTCACCGTACTTTTTTCACATTTGTTCAATTTACGTTGCCCGTATTTCAGATAGCGTATTGGGCTATGCGGCATCTTAAAGCGCATGAAATTTCGAGTAAAATGCACTACTAAACATCTAGGATAGAGCAACCAGAGACCCGATTAGATCATTTTATATTATTGTTAATATAAGAATGCGGCGTAATTTTATCACATTTGTTCAATTTACGCCGCTCCTATTTCAGATAGCATATTGGGCTAAGCGGCATCATAAAGCGCATGAAATGACGAGAAAAAGGAACTATTCAGATTCTATGATAGGGTAATCAGAGACCCGATTAGATCATTTTATATGATGGTTAATTTAAGAATAAACGAATCTTTATCACACTTGTTCAATTTACGTAGCTCCAATTTCAGATAGCGTTTTGGGCTAGGCGGCACCTTAAAGCGCCTGAAATGACGAGTAAAATGCACTATTAAGCTTCTATGATAGGGCAATCAGAGACCCGAGTAGATCATATTATATTATGGTTAATATAAGAATTCTGCGTAATTCTATCACGTTTGCTCAATTTACGTAGCTCCAATTTCAGATAGCGTATTGGGCTGTGTGGCATCTTAAAGCGCATGAGATGCCCAGCAAAATGCACTATTAAACTTCTATGATAGGGCAATCAGAGAACCGATTAGATCATTTTATATTATGGGTAATATAAGAATTCTGCGTAATTCGATCACATTTGTTCAATTTACGTCGCTCCTATTTCAGATAGCGTATTGTGCTAAGCGGCACCTTAAAGCGCATGAAATGACGAATAAAATGCACTATTAAGCTTCTATGATAGGGTAATCAGAGACCCGATTAGATCATTTTATATTATGGTTAATTTAAGAATTCAGCGAAACTCTAACACACTTGTTCAATTTACATAGCTCCAATTCCAGTTAGCGTATTGGGCTAGGCGGCACCTTGAAGCGCATGGAATGACGAGTAAAATGCACTATCAAACTTCTATGATAGGGCAGTCAGAGACGCGATTAGATCATCTTATATTATAGCTAATTTAAGAATTCGTCGTAATTCTATCACATTTGTTCAATTCACGTAGCTCCAATTTCGGATAGCGTATTGGGATAGGCGACACCTTAAAGCGCATGAAATCACGAGTAAAATGCACTACTAATCTTCTAGGATAGGGCAATCAGAGACCCGATTAGATCATCTCATATTATTGCTAATTTAAGAATTCATCGTAACTCTATCACATTTGTCCAATTCACGTCGCTCCTACATCAGATATCGTATTGAACCGGGCGTCATCTTAAAGCGCATGAAATGGCGAATAAAATGCACTACTAACCTTCTCGGATACGGCCATCAGTGACCCAATTAGATCATTTTATATTGTGGTTAATATAAGAATTCAATGAAATTCTATCACATTTGTTCAATTTACGTCGCTCCTACATCAGATAGCGTACTGTGCTAAGCGGCATCTCAAAGCGCATGAAATGACGAGTAAAATGCACAGCTAAACTTCTAGGATATGGCAGACAGACACCCCACTAGATCATTTTATATTATGGTTAATATAAGAATGCTGCGTAATTCTATCACATTTCTTCAATTTACGTCGCTCCTACTTCAGATAGCGTATTGGGCTAAGCGGCACCTTAAAGCGCATGAAATGAAAAGTAAAATGCACTACTAAACTTCTAGGATAGGGCAATCAGAGACCCGATTAGGTCACCTTATATTATGATTAATATAAGAATTCACCGTAATTCTATCACATTTGTTCAATTTACGACGCTCCGACTTCAGATAGCGTATTGGGCTAAACGGCACCTTGAAGAGCATGAAATGACGAGTAAAATGCACTATTAAACTTCTATGATAGGGCAATCAGAGACCCGTTTAGATCATTTTAAATTATGGTTAAGATACGAATTCTGTGTAATTCTATCACATTTGTTCAATTTACGACGCTCCTATTTCAGATAGCGTATTGGGCGAGGCGGCACCTTAAAGCGCATGAAATGACGAATAAAATGCACCATTAAACTTCTAATAGGGCAATCAGAGACCCGATTATATCATTTTATATTATTGTTAATATAAGCATTCTGCGTAATTCTATCACATTTGTTCAATTTACGACGCTCTTATTTCATATAGTATATTGGACGAGGCGGCATCTTAAAGCGCATGAAATGTCGAGTAAAATGCACTATTAAACTTCTTTGACAGGGCAATCAAAGACCCAAATAGATCATTTTATATTATTGTAAATATAAGAATTCAACGTAGTTTTATCACATTTGTTCAATTTACGTCGCTCCTATATTAGATAGCGTATTGGGCCAAGTGGCATCTTAAAGCGCATGAAATGTTGAGTAAAATGCACTACTAAACTTCTAGGATAGGGCAATCCGAGACCCGATTTTATCATCTTACATTATGATTAATATAAGAATTCAGTGTAATTCTATCACATTTGTTCAATTGACGTCGCTCCTATTTCAGATAGCGTATTGGGCTAGGCGGCACCTTAAAGCTCATGAAATGACGAGTAAAATGCACGATTGAACTTCTATGATAGGGCAATCAGAGAGCCGAATAGAGCATATTACATTATGGTTGATATAAGAATTCTGCGTAATTCTATCACATTTGTTCAATTTACGTCGCTCCTATTTCAGATAGCGTACTGGGCTATGCGTCAATTTAAAGCGCATGAAATGACGAGTAAAATGCACTATTAAACTTCTATGATAGCGCAATCGGAGACACGATTAGATCATTTTATATTATTGTTAATATAAGAATGCGGCGTAATTTTATCACACTTGTTCAATTTACGACGCTCCTATTTCAGATTGCGTATTGGTCTAGGCGGCACCTTAGAGCGTATGAAATGACGAGTAAAATGCACTGTTACACTTCTAGGGTAGGGCAAACGGAGACCCGATTAGATCATTTTATATTATGGTTAATATAAGAATTCTGGGTAATTCTATCACATTTGTTCAATTTACGACGCTCCTATTTCAGATAGTTTATTGGGCTAGGTGGCATCTTAAAGCCCGTGGAATGGCGAGTAAAATGCACTACTAACCTTCTATGATAGGGCAATCAGAGACCCGAATAGATCATTTTATATTAAGGTTATTATAAGAATTCAGCGAAATTATATCACGTTTGTTCAATTTACGTCGCTCCTATTTCAGATAGCGTATTGGGCTAAGTGGCACCATAAAGCGCATGAAATGACGAGTAAAGTGCACTATTAGACTTCTAGGATAGGGCAATCAGAGACCCGATTAGATCATATTACATTATGGTTAACATAAGAATTCAGTGTTATTTTATCACATTTGTTCAATTTACGTCGGCCCTATTTCAGATAGCGTATTGGGCTAGGTGGCATCTTAAAGCGCATGAAATGTCGAGTAAAATGCACTACTAAACTTCTTGGATAGGGCAATCAAAGGCCCGATTAGGTCTTGTTATATTATGATTAATATAAGGATGCA
Organism: Macropis europaea; assembly: GCA_916610135.2. Taxonomy (NCBI): domain Eukaryota; kingdom Metazoa; phylum Arthropoda; class Insecta; order Hymenoptera; family Melittidae; genus Macropis; species Macropis europaea. Next base: position 40,856 of record CAKAJE020000130.1, on the reverse strand, counting down.
GCGTAATTCTATCACATTTGTTCAATTTACGTCGCACCTATTTCAGTGAGCGTATTGGGCTAGGCGGCATCTTAAAGAGCGTGGAATGAGGAGTAAAATGCACTACTAACCTTCTATGATAGGGCAATCAGAGACCTGATTAGATCATTTTATATTATGGTTAATATAAGAATACAGCTTAATTTTGTCACATTTGTTCAATTTACTTCGCCCCTATTTCAGATAGCGTATTTGGGATAGGCGGCACCTTAAAACGCATGAAATGACGATTAAAATGCACTATTAAGCTTCTACGATAGGGAAATCAGAGACCCGAATAGATCATATTATATTATGGTTAATTTAAGAATTCACCGAAACTCTACCACATTTGTTCAATTTACGTCGCTCCTATTTCAGATAGCGTATTGGGCTAGGCGGCATCTTAAAGCGCGTGGAATGACGAGTAAAATGCACTACTAACATTCTATGATAGGGCAATCAGAGACCCGATTAGATCATTTTATATTATGGTTAATATAAGAATTCAGCGAAATTCTATCACGTCTGTTCAATTTACGTCGCTCCTATTTCAAATAGCGTCTTGGGCTAAGCGGCACCTTAAAGCGCATGAAATGACGAGGAAAATGCACTATTAAACTTCTATGATAGGGCATTCAGAGACCCGAATACATCGTATTATATTATGGTTAATATATGAATTCTGCGTAATTCTATCACGTCTGTTCAATTTACGTAGCTACAATTTCAGATAGCGTTTTGGACTAGGTGGCATCTTAAAGCGCATGAAGTTTCGAGTAAAATGCACCATTAAACTCCTTGGGTAGGGCAAACAGAGACCCGATTAGATCATTTTATATTATGGTTAATATAAGAATTCTGCGTAACTCTATCACATTTACTCAATTTACGCAGCTCCTATTTCAGATCGCGTATTGGGCTAAGCGGCATCCTAAAGCGTATGCAATTACGAGTAAAATGCACTACTAAACTTGTCGGACAGGGTAATCACAGACTCGACAAGGTCATTTTAAATTATGGTTAATATAAGAATTATGCGTAATTCTATCACATTTATTCAATTTACGTCGCTCCTATTTCAGATAGCGTATTGCGTTAAGCGGCATCTTAAAGCGCATGAAATTACGAGTAAAATGCACTACTAAACTTCACGGATAGGGCAATCACAGACCCGACAAGGTCATTTTAAATTATGGGTAATACAAGAATCCTGCGTAATTCTATCACATTTATTCAATTTACATCGCTCCCATTTCATATAGCGCATTGGGCTAAGCGGCACCTTAAAGCGCATGGAATGACGAGTAAAATGCAGTACTAAACTTCTTTGATAGGGCAAGCAGAGACCCGATGAGATCATTTTATATTATGGTTTATATAAGAATTCTACGTAACTCTATCACATTTATTCAATTTACGCTGCTCCAATTTTAGATGGCGGATTGGGCTAGACGGCACCTTAAAGCGCATGAAATGACGAGTAAAATGCACTGCTGAACTTCTGTGACAGGGCAATCAGATACCCGATTAGATCATCTTAAATTATGGTTAATATAAGAATTCTGCGTAATTCTATCACATTTGTTCAATTTACGTCGCCCCTATTTCAGATAGCGTATTGGGCTAGGCGGCACCTTAAAGCGCATGGTGTGACGAGTAAAATGCAGTACAAAACTCCTTTGCTAGGGCAATCAGAGACCCGATGAGATCATTTTATATTATGGTTTATATAAGAATTCTGCGTAACTCTATCACATTTATTCAATTTACGCTACTCCAATTTCAGATAGCGTATTGGGCGATTCGGCATCTTAAAGCGCATGAAATGACGAGTGAAATGCACTATTAAACTTCTATGATAGGGCAATCAGAGACCCGAATGGATCATATTATATTATGGTTAATATAAGAATTCAGCAAAATTCTATCACATTTGTTCAATTCACGTCGCTCCTATTTCAGATTGCGTATTGGGCTAGGCGGCACCTTAAAGCGCATGAAATGACGAGTGAAATGCACTATTAAACTTCTATGATAGGGCAATCAGAGACCCGAATGGATCATATTATATAATGTTTAATATAAGAATTCAGCAAAATTCTATCACATTTGTTCAATTTACGTCGCTCCTATTTCAGATAGCGTATTGGGCTAGGCGGCACCTTAAAGCGCATGAAATGACGAGTGAAATGCACTTTTAAACTTCTATGATAGGGCAATCAGAAACCGGATAGATCGTATTATATCATGGTTAATATAAGAATTCTGCGTAATTCTATCACATTTGTTCAATTTATGTCGCTCCTATTTCAGATAGCGTATTGGGCTAGGCGGCTCCTTAAAGCGCATGAAATGACGAGTACAATGCACTATTAAACTTCTATGATAGGTCAATCAGAGACCAGAATAGATCATATTATATTATGGTTAATATAAGAATTCAGCAAAATTCTATCACATTTGTTCAATTTACGTCGCTCCTATTTCAGATAGCGTATTGGGCTAGGCGGCACCTTAAAGCGCATGATGTGACGAGTAAAATCCACTATTAAACTTCTATGATAGGGCAAACAGAGACCCGATTAGATCATTTCATATTATGGTTAATATAAGAATTCTGCGTAACTCTATCACATTTATTCAATTTACGCAGCTCCTATTTCAGATAGCGTATTGGGCGATTCGGCATCTTAAAGCGCATGAAATGACGAGTAAAATGCACTACTAAACTTCCCGGATAGAGCAATCAGAGATACGATTAGGTCATTTTAAATTATGGTTAATATAAGAATTCTGCGTAATTCTATCACATTTGTTCAATTTACGTCGCTCCTATTTCAGATAGCGTATTGGGCTAGGCGGCACCTTAAAGCGCATGATGTGACGAGTAAAATCCACTATTAAACTTCTATGATAGGGCAAACAGAGACCCGATTAGATCATTTTATATTATGGTTAATATAAGAATTCTGCGTAACTCTATCACATTTATTCAATTTACGCAGCTCCTATTTCAGTTAGCGTATTGGGCGATTCGGCATCTTAAAGCGCATGAAATGACGAGTAAAATGCACTGCTAAACTTCCCGGATAGAGCAATCAGAGATACGATTAGGTCATTTTAAATTGTGGTTAATATAAGAATTCTGCGTAATTCTGTCACATTTGTTCAATTTACGTCGCTCCCATTTCAGATAGCGCATTGGGCTAGACGGCACCTTAAAGCGCATGAAACGTCGAGTAAAATGCACTGCTGAACTTCTGTGACAGGGCAATCAGGGACACGATTAGATCATTTTGTATTATTGTTAATATAAGAATTCAACGTAATTTTATCACATTTGATCAATTTATGCCGCTCCCATATCAGATAGCGTATTGGGCTAGGCGGCACCTTAAAGCGCATGAAATGACGAGTAAAATGCACTATTAAACTTCTATGATAGGGCAATCAGAGACCCGAATAGATCATATTATATTATGGTTAATATAAGAATTCCGCGTAATTCTATCACGTCTGTTCAATTTACGTAGCTCCAATTTCAGATAGCGTTTTGGACTATGTGGCATCCTAAAGCGCATGAAATGTCGGGTAAAATGCACTATTAAACTTCTATGATAGGGCAATCAGAGACCCGATGAGATCATTTTGTATTATGGTTAATATAAGAATTCTGCGTAACTCTATCACATTTATTCAATTTACGCAGCTCCAATTTCAGATAGCGGTTTGTGCTAGACGGCACCTTAAAGCGCATGAAATGTCGAGTAAAATGCACTACTGAACTTCTGTGATAGGGCAATCAGAGACCCGATCAGATCATCTTAAATTATGGTTAATATAAGAATTCTTGCGTAATTCTATCACATTTGTTCAATTTACGTCGCTCCTATTTCAGATAGCGTATTGGGCGAGGCGGCATCGTAAAGCGCATGAAATGTCGAGTAAAATGCACTATTAAACTTCTATGATAGGGCAATCAGAGACCCGATGAGATCATTTTGTATTATGGTTAATATAAGAATTCTGCGTAACTCTATCACATTTATTCAGTTTACGCAGCTTCAATTTCAGATAGCGGTTTGGGCTAGACGGCACCTTAAAGCGCATGAAATGTCGAATAAAATGCACTACTGAACTTCTGTGATAGGGCAATCAGAGACCCGATCAGATCATCTTAAATTATGGTTAATATAAGAATTCTTGCGTAATTCTATCACATTTGTTCAATTTACGTCGCTCCTATTTCAGATAGCGTATTGGGTTAAGCGGCATCTTAAAGCGCATGAAATTACGAGTAAAATGCACTACTAAACTTCACGGATAGGCCAATCACAGACCCGACAAGGTCATTTTAAATTATGGGTAATATAAGAATCCTGCGTAATTCTATCACATTTATTCAATTTACATCGCTCCCATTTCATATAGCGCATTGGGCTAAGCGGCACCTTAAAGCGCATGGAATGACGAGTAAAATGCAGTACCAAACTTCTTTGACAGGGCAAGCAGAGACCCGATGAGATCATTTTATATTATGGTTTATATAAGAATTCTGCGTAACTCTATCACATTTATTCAATTTACGCTGCTCCAATTTTAGATAGCGGATTGGGCTAGGCGGCACCTTAAAGCGCATGAAATGACGAGTAAAATGCACTGCTGAACTTCTGTGACAGGGCAATCAGAGACCCGATTAGATCATCTTAAATTATGGTTAATATAAGAATTCTGCGTAATTCTATCACATTTGTTCAATTTACGTCGCCCCTATTTCAGATAGCGTATTCGGCTAGGCGGCACCTTAAAGCGCATGGTGTGACGAGTAAAATGCAGTACTAAACTCCGTTGCTAGGGCAATCAGAGACCCGATGAGATACATTTTATATTATGGTTTATATAAGAATTCTGCGTAACTCTATCACATTTATTCAATTTACGTTACTCCAATTTCAGATAGCGTATTGGGCGATTCGGCATCTTAAAGCGCATGAAATGACGAGTAAAATGCACTACTAAACTTCCCGGATAGGGCAATCAGAGATACGATTAGGTCATTTTAAGTTATGGTTAATATAAGAATTCTGCGTAATTCTATCACATTTGTTCAATTTACGTCGCTCCCATTTCAGATAGCGCATTGGGCTGGACGGCACCTTAAAGCGCATGAAATGACGAGTGAATGCACTATTAAACTTCTATGATAGGACAATCAGAGACCAGAATAGATCATATTATATTATGGTTAATATAAGAATTCAGCAAAATTCTATCACATTTGTTCAATTTACGTCGCTCCTATTTCAGATAGCGTATTGGGCTAGGAGGCACCTTAAAGCGCATGATGTGACGAGTAAAATCCGCTATTAAACTTCTATGATAGGGCAAACAGGGACCCGATTAGATCATTTTATATTATGGTTAATATAAGAATTCTGCGTAACTCTATCACATTTATTCAATTCACGCAGCTCCTATTTCAGATAGCGTATTGGGCGATTCGGCATCTTAAAGCGCATGAAATGACGAGTAAAATGCACTACTAAACTTCCCGGATAGAGCAATCAGAGATACGATTAGGTCATTTTAAATTATGGTTAATATAAGAATTCTGCGTAATTCTATCACATTTGTTCAATTTACGTCGCTCCTATTTCAGATAGCGTATTGGGCTAGGCGGCACCTTAAAGCGCATGATGTGACGAGTAAAATCCACTATTAAACTTCTATGATAGGGCAAACAGAGACCCGATTAGATCATTTTATATTATGGTTAATATAAGAATTCTGCGTAACTCTATCACATTTATTCAATTTACGCAGCTCCTATTTCAGTTAGCGTATTGGGCGATTCGGCATCTTAAAGCGCATGAAATGACGAGTAAAATGCACTGCTAAACTTCCCGGATAGAGCAATCAGAGATACGATTAGGTTATTTTAAATTGTGGTTAATATAAGAATTCTGCGTAATTCTGTCACATTTGTTCAATTTACGTCGCTCCCATTTCAGATAGCGCATTGGGCTAGACGGCACCTTAAAGCGCATGAAACGTCGAGTAAAATGCACTGCTGAACTTCTGTGACAGGGCAATCAGGGACACGATTAGATCATTTTGTATTATTGTTAATATAAGAATTCAACGTAATTTTATCACATTTGATCAATTTATGCCGCTCCCATATCAGATAGCGTATTGGGCTAGGCGGCACCTTAAAGCGCATGAAATGACGAGTAAAATGCACTATTAAACTTCTATGATAGGGCAATCAGAGACCCGAATAGATCATATTATATTATGGTTAATTTAAGAATTCTGCGTAATTCTATCACGTCTGTTCAATTTACGTAGCTCCAATTTCAGATAGCGTTTTGGACTATGTGGCATCTTAAAGCGCATGAAATGTCGGGTAAAATGCACTATTAAACTTCTATGATAGGGCAATCAGAGACCCGATGAGATCATTTTGTATTATGGTTAATATAAGAATTCTGCGTAACTCTATCACATTTATTCAATTTACGCAGCTCCTATTTCAGATAGCGTATTGGGCGATTCGGCATCTTAAAGCGCATGAAATGACGAGTAAAATGCACTGCTAAACTTCCCGGATAGTGCAATCAGAGATACGATTAGGTCATTTTAAATTATGGTTAATATAAGAATTCTGCGTAACTCTATCACATTTATTCAATTTACGCAGCTCCAATTTCAGATAGCGGATTGGGCTAGACGGCACCTTAAAGCGCATGAAATGTAGAGTAAAATGCACTATTAAACTTCTATGATAGGGCAATCAGAGACCCGATGAGATCATTTTGTATTATGGTTAATATAAGAATTCTGCGTAATTCTATCACATTTGTTCAATTTACGTCGCTCCTATTTCAGATAGCGTATAGGGCAAAGCGGCACCTTAAACCGCATGGAATGACGAATAAAATGCAGTACTAAACTTCTTTGATAGGGCAATCAGAGACCCGATGTGATCATTTTATATTATGGTTTATATAAGAATTCTGCGTAACTCTATCACATTTATTCAATTTACGCAGCTCCAATTTCAGATAGCGGATTGGGCTAGACGGCACCTTAAAGCGCATGAAATGTAGAGTAAAATGCGCTATTAAACTTCTAGGGTAGGGCAAACAGAGACCCGATTAGATCATTTCATATTATGGTTAATTTAAGAATTCAGAGAAATTCTATCGCATTTGTTCCATTTACGTCGCTCCTATTTCAGATAGCGTATTGGGCTAAGCGGCACCTTAAAGCGCATGAAATGACGAGTAGAATGCACTATTAAACTTCTATGATAGGTCAATCAGAGAACCGTATATATCGTATTATATTATGGTTAATATAAGTATTCTGCGTAATTCTATCACCTTTGTTCAATTTATGTCGCTCCTATTTCAGATAGCGTATTGGGCTTGGCGGCACCTTAAACAGCGTAGAATGACGAGTAAAATGCACTGCTAACCTTCTATGCTAGGGCAATCAAAGACTCGATTAGATCATCCTATATTATGGTTAATATAAGAATTGTGCGTAATTCTATCACATTTGTTCAATTTATGTCGCTCCTATTCCAGATAGCGTATTGCGCTAGGCGGCACCTTAAAGCGCATGAAATGACGAGTAAAATGCACTGTTGAGCTTCTATGATAGGGCAATCAGAGACCCGAATAGATCGTATTATATTATGGTTTATTTAAGAATTCTGCGTAATTCTATCACGTTTGTTCAATTTACGTAGCTCCAATTTCAGATAGCGTATTGAGCTAGGCGGCATCTTAAAGCGCACTAAATGTCGAGTAAAATGCACTACTAAACTTCTAGGATAGGGCAATCAGAGACCCGATTAGATCATCTTATATTATGGTTAATATAAGAATTCTGCGTAATTCCATCACGTTTGTTCAATTTACGTAGCTCCAATTTCAGATAGCGTATTGGGCTACACGGCACCTTAAAGCGCATGAAGTGACGAGTAAAATGCACTATTAAACTTCTATGATAGGGCAATCAGAGAACCGAGTAGATCGTAATATATTATGGTTAATATAAGAATTCTGCGTAATTCCATCACGTTTGTTCAATTTACGTAGCTCCAATTTCAAATAGCGTATTGGGCTAGGCGGCACCTTAAAGCGCACGAAAAGTCGAGTAAAATGCACTACTAACCTTCTATGATAGGGCAATCAGAGACCCGATTAGATCATTTTGTATTATGTTTAATATAAGAATTCTGCGAAATTCTATTACATTTGCTCACTTTACGTCGCTCCTATTTCAGATAGCGTATTGGGCTAGGTTGCATCATAAAGCGCATGAAATGTCGAGTAAAATGCACTATTAAAATTCTAGGGCAGGCCAGCAGAGAGCCGATTAGATCATTTTATATTATGGTTAATTTAAGAATTCAGCGAAACTCTATCACACTTGTTCAATTTACGTAGCTCCAATTTCAGATAGCCTATTGGGCTAGGCGACACCTTAAAGCGCATGAAATAACGAGTAAAATGCAGTATTAAACTTCTATGATAGGGCAATCAGAGACCCGATTAGATCCTTTTATTACTGTTAATATAAGAATTCAGCGAAATTCTATCACATTTGTTCAATTTACGTTGCTCCTATTTCAGATAGCCTATTGGGCTAAGCGGCACCTTAAAGCGCATGAAATGACGAGTAAAATGCACTATTAAACTTCTACGATAGGGCAATCAGAGACCCGATTAGATTATTTCATATTATTGTTAGTATAAGAATTCAACGTAATTTTATCACATTTGTTCTATTTATGTCGCTCCTATTTCAGATAGCGTATTGGGTCAAGCAGCACCTTAAAGCGCATGAAATGACGACTAAAATGCACTATTAAACTTCTATGATAGGGCAATCAGAGAACCGAATAGATCGTATTATATTATGGTTAATATAAGAATTCAGCGAAATTTTATCACATTTGTTCAATTTACGTCGCCCCTATTTCAGATAGCGTACTGGGCTAGGCGGCACCTTAAAGCGCATGAAATGGCGAGTGAAATGCACTATTAAACTTCTATGATAGGGCAATCAGAGACCCGAATAGATCATATTATATTATGGTCAATATAAGAATTCAGCAAAATTCTATCACATTTGTTCAATTTACGTCGCTCCTATTTCAGATAGCGTATTGGGCTAGGCGGCACCTTAAAGCACATGAAAGGACGAGTAAAATGCACTATTAAACTTCTAAGATAGCGCAATCAGAGTCCCGATTAGATCATTTTAAATTATGGTTAATATAAGAATTCTTGCGTAATTCTATCACATTTGTTCGGTTTACGTCGCCCCTCTTTCAGATAGCGTATTGGGCTAGGTGGCATCTTAAAGCGCATGAAATGTCGAGTAAAATGCACTACTAAACTTCTTGGATAGGGTAATCAGAGACCCGAATAGGTCATGTTATATTATGATTAATATAAGGATGCAGCGTAATTCTATCACATTTGTTCAATTTACGTCGCTCCTATTTCATATGGCGTACTGGGCTAAGCGGCACCTCAAAGCGCATGTAATGACGAGTGAAATGCTCTATTAAACTTCTATGATAGGGCAATCAGCGACCCGATTTGATCATCTTATATTATGATTAATATAAGGATGCAGCGTAATTCTATCACATTTGTTCAATTTACGTCACTCCTATTTCAGATAGCGTATTGGGCTAGGCGGCATCTTAAAGCGCGTGGAATGTCGAGTAAAATGCACTACTGACCTTCTATGATTGGGCAATCAGGCACCCGATTAGATCATTTTAAATTATGGTTAATATTAGAATTCTGCGTAATTCTATCACATTTGTTCAATTTACGTCGCTCCTTATTCAGAAAGCGTGTTGGGTTAAGCGGCACCTTAAAGCGCATGAAATGACGAGTAAAATGTACTACTAAACTTCTATGATAGGGCAAGCAGAGACCCGATTAGATCATTTTATATTATTTTTAATATAAGAATGCAGCGTAATTTTATCTCATTTGATCAATTTACGTTGCCCCTATTTCAGATAGCGTATCGGGCGAGGCGGCATCTTAAAGCGCATGAAATGTCGAGTAAAATGCACTACAAAACTTCTCGGATAGGGCAATCAGAGACCCGATTAGGTCATCTTATATTATGATTAGTATAAGAATTCAGCGTAATTCTATCACATTTGTTCAAATTACGTCGTTCCTATTTCAGATAATATATTGGGCTTCGCGGCAACTTAAAGCGCGTGGAATGACGAGTAAAATATATTCCTAACCTTCTATGATAGATCAATCAGAGACCCGATTAGATCATTTTATATTATTGTTAATATAACAATTCAGCGAAATTCTATCATATTTGATCAATGTACGTCGCTCCTATTTCAGATAGTGTATTGGGCTAAGCGGCACCTTAAAGCGAATGAAATGACGAGTAAAATGCACTACTAAGCTTCTTTGATTGGGCAATCAGTGACCCGAGTAGATCATTTTAAATTATGGTTAATATAAGAATTCTGCGTAATTTTATCACATTTGTTCAATTTACGTCGCCCCTTTATCAGATAGCGTTTTGGGCTAAGCGGCATCTCAAAGCGCATGAAGTGCCGAGTAAAATGCACTATTAAACTTCTAGGGTAGGTCGAATAAAGACCCAATTAGATCATTTTATATTATGTATAATATAAGAATTCTGCGTACTTGTATCACATTTGTTCAATTTACGTCGCACCTATTTCAGATAGCGTACTGGGCTGGGTGGCATCTTAAGCGCATGAAATGCCGAGTAAAATACACTACAAAACTTCTAGGATAGGGCAATCAGAGACCCGATTAGGTCATCTTATATTATGATTAATATAATAATTCAACCTAATTCTATCACATTTTTTCAATTTACGTCGCTCCTATTTCAGATAGCGGATTGGGCTATACGGCACCTTCAAGCGCATGAAATGACGAGTAAAATGCACTATTAAACATCTATGATAGGGCAATCAGAGACCCGATTAGATCATTTTAAATTATGGTTAATATAAGAATTCTGCGTAAGTCTATCACATTTGTTCAATTTACGCAGCTCCAATTTCAGGTAGCGGATTGGGCTAGACGGTACCTTAAAGCGCATGAAATGACGAGTAAAATGCACTATTGAACTTTTTTGATAGGGCAATCAGAGACCCGATTAGGTAATTTTATATTATTGATAATGTAAGAATTCATCGAAATTCTATCACATTTGTTCAATTTACGTCGCTCCTATTTCAGATAGCGTATCGGGCTAAGCAGAATCTTAAAGGGCACGAAATGCCGATTAAAATGCACTACTAAACTTTTATGATAGGTTAATTAGAGACCCCATTAGATCATTTTATATTATGGTTAATATAAGAATTCTGCGTAATTCTATCACATTTGTTGAATTTAGGTAGCTCCAATATCAGATAGCGGAGTGGGCGATACGGCATCTTAAAGCGCGCGGAATGGCGAGTAAAATGCACTGCTAAACTTCTATGATAGAGCAATCAGAGACCCGAATAGATCGCATTATATTATGGTTAATATAAGAATTCAGCGTAATTTTATCACATTTGTTCAATTTACGTCGCCCATATTTCAGATAGCGTACTGGGCTAGGCGGCACCTTAAAGCGCATGAAATGACGAGTGAAATGCACTATTAAACTTCTATGATAGGGCAATCAGAGACCCGAATAGATCATATTATATTATGGTTAATATTAGAATTCAGCAAAATTCTATCACATTTGTTCAATTTACATCGCTCCAATGTCAGATAGCGTGTTGGGCTAGGCGGCACCTTAAAGCACATGAAATGACGAATAAAATGCACTAGTAAACTTCTATGATAGTGCGATCAGAGACCCGATTAGATCATTTTGTATTATTGTTAATATAAGAATTCAACGTAATTTTATCACATTTGTCCATTTTATGTCGCTCCTATTTCAGATAGCGTATTGGGCTAGGCGGCACCTTAAAGCGCATGATGTGACGAGTAAAATCCACTATTAAACTTCTATGATAGGGCAAACAGAGATCCGATTGGATCATTTTATATTATGGTTAATATAAGAATTCTGCGTAACTCTATCACATTTATTCAATTTACGCAGCTCCAATTTCGGATAGCGGATTGGGCTAGACGGCACCTTAAAGCGCATGAAATGACGAGTAAAATGCACTACTAAACTTCTGTGATAGGGCAATCAGAGACCCGATTCGATCATCTTAAATTATGGTTAATATAAGAATTCTGCGTACTTCTATCGCGTCTGTTCACTTTACGTCGCTCCTATTTCAGATAGCGTATTGGGCTAGGCGGCATCTTAAAGCGCATGAAATGACGAGTAAAATGCACTACTAAACTTCCCGGATAGGGGAATCAGAGACCCGATGAGATCATTTTGTATTATGGTTAATATAAGAATTCTGCGTAATTCTATCACGTTTGTTCAATTTACGTCGCTCCTATTTCAGATAGCGTATTGGGCTTGGCGGCACCTTAAAGCGCGTAGAATGACGAGTAAAATGCACTGCTAACCTTCTATGCTAGGGCAATCAAAGACCCGATTAGATCATTCTATATTATGGTTAATATTAGAATTCTGCATAATTCTATCACATTAGTTCAATTTACGACGCTCCTATTTCAGATAGTATATTGGGCTAGGCGGCATCTTAAAGCGCATGGCATGTGGAGTAAAATGCACTACTAAACTTCTATGATAGGGCAATCAGTCACCCGAATAGATCATATTATATTATGGTTAATATAAGAATTCTGCGTAATTCAACCACGTTGGTTCAATTTACGTCGCTCCTACTTCAGATAGCGTATTGGGCTAAGCGGCATCTCAAAGCGCATGAAATGACGAGTAAAATGCACTATTAAACTTCTATGATAGGGCAATCAGAGACCCGATTAGATCATTTTAAATTATGGTTAATATAAGAATTCCACGTAATTTTATCACATTTAATCAATTTACGTCGCACCTATTTCGGATAACGTATTGTGCTAAGAAGCATCTCAAAGCGCATGGAATAGCGAGCAAAATGCACTATTAAACTTCTAGGATAAGGCAAACGGAGACCCGATTATATCTTTTTATATTACGGTTAGCATAAGAATGCAGCGTAATTCTATCACATTTGTTCAACTTACGTCGCTCCTGTTTCAGGTAGCGTATCGTGCTACGCGGCAGCTCAAAGCGCATGAAATGGCGAGTAAAATGCGCTACTAAACTTCTAGGGTAAGGCAAATAGAGACCCGATTAGATCATTTTATATTACGGTTAATATTAGAATTCAGCGTAATTCTATCACATTTGTTCAATTTACGTCGCTTCTATTTCAGATAGCGTATTGGGCTAGGCGGCATCCTAAAGCGCGTCGAATGTCGAGTGAAATGAACTATTAAACTTCTAGGGTGGGGCGAACAGAGACCCGATTAGATCATTTTACATTATGGTTAATATAAGAATTCAGCGAAATTCTATCACATTTGTTCAATTTACGTCACTCCTATTTCAGATAGCCTACTGGGCTAGGCGGCATGCTAAAGCTCGTGGAATGTCGAGTGGAATACACTATTAAACTTCTAGGGTGCGGCGAACAGAGACCCGATTAGATCATCTTACATTACGGTTAATATAAGAATGCAGCGTAATTCTATCACATTTGTTCAATTTACGTCGCTCCTATTTCAGAGAGCGTATTGGGCTAGGCGGCATCTTAAAGCGCGTGGAATGAGGAGTAAAATGCACTACTAACCTTCTATGGTAGGGCAATCAGAGACCCGATTAGATCATTTTATATTATGGTCAATATAAGAATTCAGCTTAATTTTATCACATTTCTTCAATTTACGTCGCCCCTATGTGAGATAGCGTATTGGGTTAGGCGGCACCTTAAAGCGCATGGAATAACGAGTATAATGCACTACTAAACTTCTTTGATAGGGCAATCGGAGACCCGAATAGATCATATTATATCATGGTTAATATAAGAATTCTGCATAATTCTATCACATTTGTTCAATTTACGTCGCTCCTGCTTCAGATGGCGTATTCGTCTAAGCGGCACCTTAAAGCGCATGAAATGTCGAGTAAAGTGCACTACTAAACTTCTAGGATGGGGCAATCAGAGACCCGATTAGATCGTCGTATATTATGGTTAATTTAAGAATTCGTCGTAACTCTATCACATTTGTTTAATTTACGTAGCTCTAATTTCAGATCGCGTATTGGGATAGGCTGCACCTTAAAGCGCATGAAATGACGAGTAAAATGCAATACTAAACTTCTAGGATAGGGCAATCAGAGACCCGATCAGGTCATCTTGTATTATGATTAATATAAGGATGCAGCGTAATTTTATCACATTTGATCAATTTACATCGCCCCTATTTCAGATAGCGTATTAGGCTAGGTGGCATCTCAAAGCGCGTGAAATGTCGAGTAAAATGCACTATTAAACTTCTAGGGTAGGGCAAACAGAGACCCGATTGCGTCATCTTATATTATGATTAATATAAGGATGCACCGTAATTCCATCACATTTGTTCAATTTACGTCGCTCCAATTTCAGACAGCGTGTTGGGCTAGGCGGCATCTTAAAGCGCGTGAAATGTCGACTAAAATGGACTGCTAACCTTCTATGATTGGGCAATCAGACACCCGATTAGATCATTTTATATTATGGTTAATATAAGAATTCAGCTTAATTTTATCACATTTGTTCAATTTACGTCGCCCCTATTTCAGATAGCGTATTGGGATAGGCGGCATCTTAAAGCGCATGAACTAACGAGTATAATGCACTACTAAACTTCTTTGATAGGGCAATCAGAGACCCGATTAGATCATTTTATATTATTGTTAATATAAGAATTCAGCGTAATTTTATCACATTTGATCAATTTACGTCGCTCCTATTTCAGATAGCGTATTGGGCTAGGTGGCATCTTAAAGCGCATGAAATGTCGAGTAAAATGCACTTCTAAACTTCTTTGATAGGGCAATCAGAGGCCCGATTAGATCATTTTATGTTATGGTTAATATAAGGATTCTGCGTAACTCTATCACATTTATTCAATTTATGCAGCTCCAATTTCAGATAGCGTATTGGGCAAAGCGGTACCTTAAAACGCATGAAATGACGAGTAAAATGCACTATTAAACTTCTATGATAGGGCAATCAGAGACCCGATTAGATCATTTTATATTATGGTAAATATAAGAATTCAACGTAATTTTATCACATTTGTTCAATTTATGTCGCTCCTAATTCAGATGGCGTATTGGGCTAGGCGGCAACATAAAGCGCATGAAATGACGAGTATAATGCACTATTTAACTTCTATGATAGGGCAATCAGAGACCCGAATAGATCATATTATATTATGGTTAATATAATAATTCTGCGTAATTCTATCACGTTTGTTCAATTTGCGTCGCTCCTACTTCAGGTAGCGTATTGGGCTAAGCGGCATCTTAAAGCGCACGAAATGTCGAGTAAAATGCACTACTAAACTTCTATGATAGGGCAATCAGAGACCCGAATAGATCGTATTATATTATGGTTAATATAAGAATTCTGCGTAATTCTATCAAGTTTGTTTAATTTACGTAGCTACAATTACAGATAGCGTATTGGGATAGGCGGAATCTTAAAGCGCATGGAATGGCGAGTAAAATGCACTATTAATCTTCTATGATAGGGCAATCAGAGACCCGATTAGATCATTTTATATTATGGTTAATATAAGAATTCTGCGAAATTGTATCACATTTGTTCAATTTACGGTCGCACCTACTTCAGATAACGTATTGGGCTAAGCGTCACCTTAAAGCGCATGAAATGACGAATAAAATGCACTATTAAACTTCTATGATAGGGCAATCACAGACCCGAATAGATCGTATTATATTATGGTAAATATAAAAATTCTGCGTAATTCTATCACGTTTGTTCAATTTACGTCGCTCCAATTTCGGATAGCGTATTGGGCTAGGCGGCACCTTAAAACGCATGAAATGACGAGTAAAATGCACGATTGAACTTCTATGGTAGGGCAATCAGAGATCCGAATAGATCATATTACATTATGGTTGATATAAGAATTCTGCGTAATTCTATCACATTTGTTCAATTCACGTAGCTCCAATTTCAGAGAGCGTATTGGGCTAGGTGGCATCTTAAAGCTCATGAAATGTCGAGTAAAATGCACTATTAAAGTTCTAGGGTAGGGGAAACAGAGACCAGATTAGATCTTTTATATTATGTTTAATATAAGAATTCTGCGTAATTCTATCACATATGATCAATTTACGTCGCTCCTATTTCAGATAGCGTATTGTGCTATGCGGCACCTTAAACGGCATGAAATGACGAGTAAAATGCACTATTAAACTTCTATGATAGGGCAATCGGAGACACGATTAGATCATTTTATATTATTGTTAATTTAAGAATGCGGCGTAATTTTATCACATTTGTTCAATCTACGTCGCCCCTATTTCGGATAGCGTATTAGGCTAGGTGGCATCTTAAAGGGCATGAAATGCCGATTAAAATGCACTACTAAACTTCAGTGGTACGGTAATCAGAGACACCATTATGTCATTTTATATTATGGTTAATATAAGGATGCAGCGTAATTCTATCACATTTGTTCAATTTACGTCGGTCCTATTTCAGATAGCGTATTGGTCTATGCTGTATCTTAAAGCGCATGATATGTCGAGTAAACTGCACTACTAAACTTCTTGGGTACGGCAAACAGAGACCCGATTAGGTTATCTTATATAATGGTTAATTTAAGAATTCAGCGAAACTCTATCACATTTGTTCAATTTACGTCGCTCCTATTTCAGTTAGCGTATTGGGCTAGGCGGCATCTTAATGCGCGTGGAATGACGAGTAAAATGCACTACTAACCTTTTGTGATAGGGCAATGGAGACCCGATTACATAATTTTATATTATGGTTAATATAAGAATTCAGCGAAATTCTATCACATTTGTTCAATTTACGTCGCTCCTATTTCAGATAGCGTATTGGGCTATGCGGCATCTTAAAGCGCGTGGAATGACGAGTAAAATGCACTACTAACATTCTATGATAGGGCAATCAGAGACCCGATTAGATCATTTTATATTATGGTTAATATAAGAATTCAGCGAAATTCTATCACGTTTGTTCAATTTACGTTGCTCCTATTTCAAATAGCGTATTGGGCTAAGCGGCACCTTAAGGCGCATGAAATGACGAGTAAAATGCACTATTGAACTTCCATGATAGGGCAATCAGAGACCCGATTAGATCATTTTATATTATGGTTAATATAAGAATTATGCGTATTTCTCTCACATTTGTTCAATTTACGTATCTCCAATTTGAGATAGCTGATTGGGCTAGACGGCACCTTAAAGCGCATGAAATGACGAGTAAAATGCACTACTAAACTCCTATGATAGGGCGATCAGAGACCCGAATAGGTCATCTTATATTATGATAAATATAAGAATTCAGAGTAATTTTATCACATTTCTTCAATTTACGTCGCTCCTATTTCAAATAGCGTATTGGGCTAAGCGGCACCTTAAAGCGCATGAAATGACAAGTAAAATGCACTATTAAACTATGATAGGGCAATCACAGACCCGATTAGATCATTTTATATTATGGTTAATGTAAGAATTCAGCGAAATTCTGTCACATTTGTTCAATTTACGGCGCTCCTATTTCAGATAGCGTATTGGGCTAAGCAGAATCTTAAAGGGCATGAGATGCCGATTAAAATGCACTACTAAACTCCAGTGATACGGTAATCAGAGACCCGATTAGATCATTTTATATTATTGTTAATATAAGAATTCAGCGTAATTTTATCACATTTGTTTAATTTACGTAGCTCTAATTTCAGATCGCGTATTGGGATAGGCTGCACCTTAAAGCGCATGAAATGACGAGTAAAATGCAATACTAAACTTGTAGGATAGGGCAATCGGCGACCCGATTGGATCATTTTATATTATTCTTAATATAAGAATTTAGCGTCATTTTATCGCATTTTTCAATTTACGTCGCCCCTATTTCAGATAGCGTATTGGTCTAAGCGGTATGATAATGGGCATCAAATGTTGAGTAAAATGCACTACTAAATTTCTAGTATAGGGCAATCGGAGACCCGATTAGATCATTTTATATTATACTTAATATAAGAATTTAGCGTCACTTTATCACATTTTTCAATTTACGTCGCCCCTATTTCAGATAGCGTATTGGGCTAGGTGGCATCTTAAAGCGCATGAAATGTCGAGTAAAATGCACTACTAAACTTCTTGGATAGGGCTATCAGAGACCCGAATATGTCTTGTTATATTATGATTAATATAAGGACGCAGCGTAATTCTATCATATTTGTTCAAATTACGTCGTTCCTATTTCAGATAATATATTGGGCTTGGCGGCAACTTAAAGCGTGTGGAATGACGAGTAAAATGCACTCCTAACCTTCTATGATAGGGCAATCTGAGACCCGATTAGATCATTTTATATTATGGTTAATATAAGAATTCAGCGAAATTCTATCATATTTGTTCAATGTACGTCGCTCCTATTTCAGTTAGTGTGTTGGGCTAAGCGGCACCTTAAAGCGCATGAAATGACGAGTAAAATGCACTACTAAGCTTCTTTGATTGGGCAATCAGAGACCCGAATAGATCATTTTATGTTATGGTTAATATAAGAATTCTGCGTAACTCTATCACATTTATTCAATTTACGCAGGTCCAATTTCAGATAGCGTATTGGCCTAGGCTGCACCTTAAAGCGCATGAAATGGCGAGTAAAATGCACTATTAAACTTCTATGATAGGGCAATGAGAGACCCGATTAGATCATTTTATATTATGGTTAATATAAGAATTCTGCGAAATTGTATCACATTTGTTCAATTTACGTCGCTCCTATTTCAGATACCGTATTGGTCGATTCGGCATCTTAAAGCGCATGAAATGACGAGTAAAATGCACTACTAAACTTCTCGGATAGGGCAATCAGAGATACGATTAGGTCATTTTAAATTATGGTTAATATAAGAATTCTGCGTAATTCTATCACACTTGTTCAATTTACGTCGCTCCCATTTCAGATAGCGCATTGGGCTAAGCGGCACCTTAAAGCGCATGGCGTCACGAGTAAAATGCAGTACTAAACTTCTTTGATAGGGCAATCAGAGACCCGATTAGATCATTTTGTATTATTGTTAATATAAGAATTCAACGTAATTTTATCACATTTGTTCAATTTATGTCGCTCCTATTTCAGATAGCGTATTGGGCTAGGCGGCACCTTAAAGCGCATGAAATGACGAGTAGAATGCACTACTAAACTTCTATGATAGGTCAATCAGAGAACCGTATATATCGTATAAAATTATGGTTAATATAAGAATTCTGCGTAATTCTGTCACGTTTGTTCAATTTATGTCGCTCCTATTTCAGATAGCGTATTGGGCTTGGCGGCACCTTAAAGCGCGTAGAATAACGAGTAAAATACACTTCTAACCTTCTATGCTAGGGCAATCAAAGACCCGATTAGATCATTCTATATTATGGTTAATATAAGAATTGTGCGTAATTCTATCACATTTGTTCAATTTATGTCGCTCCTATTCCAGATAGCGTATTGCGCTAGGCGGCACCTTAAAGCGCATGAAATGTCGAGTAAAATGCACTAGTAAACTTCTATGATAGGGCAATCAGAATCCCGATTAGATCATCTTATATTATTGTTAATTTAAGAATTCATCGTAACTCTATCACATTTTGTCCATTTCACGTCTCTCCTACACCAGATATCGTATTGAGCTAGGCGGCATCTTAAAACGCATGAAATGGCGAGTAAAATGCACTACTAACCCTCTCAAATACGGCCATCAGAGACCCAATTATATGATTTTATATTATGGTTAATATAAGAATTCAGCGAGATTCTATCACATTTGTTCAATTTACGTCGCTCCTATTTCCGATAGCGTATTGGGCTAAGCGGCACCTTAAAGCGCATGAAATGACGAGTAAAATGCACTACTAAACTTCTTTGATAGGGCAATCAGAGACCCGATGAGATCATTTTGTATTATGGTTAATATAAGAATTCTGCGTACTTCTATCACATTTGTTCAATTTGTGTCGCTCCTATTTCAGATAGCGTATTGGAGTAGGCGGCACCACAAAGCGCATGAAATGACGAGTAAAATGAACTATTAAACTTCTATGATAGGGCAATCAGAGACCCGTTTAGATCATTTTATATTATTGTTAATATAAGAATTCAACGTAATTTTATCACATTTGTTCAATTTATGTCGCTCCAATTTCAGATAGCGTATTGGGCTAGGCGGCACCTTAAAGCGCATGAAGTGTCGAGTAAAATGCACTTGTAAACTTCTCGGATAGGGCTAACAGAGACCCGATTATGTCATCTTATATTATGGTTAATATAAGAATACAGCGAAATTCTATCACACTTGTTCAATTTACGTCGCTCCTATTTTAGATAGCGTAATCGGCTAAGCGGCACCTTAAAGCGCATGAAATGAGGAGTAAAATGCCCCATTAAACTTCTATGATAGGGCAATCAGAGACCCGTTTAGATCATTTTATATTATTGTTAATATAAGAATTCCACGTAATTTTATCACATTTGTTCAATTTATGTCGCTCCAATTTCAGATAGCGTATTGGGCTAGGCAGGCACCTTAAAGCGCATGAAATGTCGAGTAAAATGCACTATTAAACTTCTATGATAAGGCAATCAGAGACCCGAGCAGATCATTCTATATTATGGTTCATATAAGAATTCTGCGTAATTCTATCACATTTGTTCAATTTATGTCGCTCCTATTTCAGACAGCGTATTGGGCAAAGCGGCACCTTAAAGCGCTTGAAATGACGAGTAACATGCACTATTAAACTTCTATGAAAGGGCAATCAGAGACCCGAATAGATCGTATTATATTATGGTTAATATAAGTATTTAACGTAATTTTATCACATTTGTTCAATTTATATCGCTCCTATTTCAGATAGCGTTTTGAGCTAGACGGCACCTTAAAGCGCATGAAATGACGAGTAAAATGCACTATTAAACTTCTATGATAGGGCAATCAGAGACACGAATAGATCGTATTATGTTATGGCTAATATAAGAATTCTGCGTAATTCTATCACATTTGCTCAATTCATGTCGCTCCTATTTCAGATAGCGTATTGGGCTAGGCGGCACCTTAAAGCGCATCAATTGTCGGGTAAAATGCACTAATTAGCTTCTCGGATAGGGCAATCAGAGACCCGATTAGGTCATCTTATATTATGATGGATATAAGAATTCGGCGTAACACTATCACATTTGTTCAATTTACATCGCTCCTATTTCGGATAGCATATTGGGCTAGGCGGCCTCTTTAAGCGCGTGGAATAACGAGTAAAATGCGCTACTAACCTTCTATGATAGGGCAATCAGAGACCCGATTAGGTCTTCTTATATTATGGTTAATATAAGAATACAGCGAAATTCTATCACATTTGTTCAATTTACGTCGCTCCTATTCTGGACAGCGTAATGGGCTAAGCGGCACCTTAAAACGCATGAAATGAGGAGTAAAATGCACTATTATCTTCTATGATAGGGCAATCTGAGACCCGAATTGATCGTATTGTATTATGGTTAATATAAGAATTCTGCGTAATTCTATCACTTTTGTTCAATTTACGTCGCCCCTATTTCAGATAGCGTATTGGGCTAGATGGCATCTTAAAGCGCATGAAATGACGAGTAAAACGCACTACTAAACTTCTCGGATACAGCAATCAGAGACCCGATTAGGTCATCTCATATTATGGTTAAAATAAGAATTCGGCGAAATTCTATCACATTTGTTTAATTTACGTCGCTCCTATTTCACATAGCGTATTGGGCTAAGCGGCACCTTAAAGCGCAAGAACTGACGAGTACAATGCACTATGAAACTTCTATGATGGGGCAATCAGAGACCCGAATAGATCATTTTATATTATTGTTAATATAAGAATTCAACGTAATTTTATCACATTTGTTCAATTTACGTCGTTCCTATTTCTGATAGCGTATTGGGCTAAGCGGCACCTTAAAGCGCATGAAATGACGAGTAAAATGCACTATGAAACTTCTATGATAGGGCAATCAGAGACCCGATTAGATCATTTTATATTTTTATTAATATAAGAATTCGGCGTAATTTTATCACATTTGTTAAATTTACGTCGCCCCTGTTTCAGACAGCGTATTGGGCTAGGTTGCATCTTAAAGCGCATGAAACGTCGAGTAAAATGCACTATTAAACTTCTAGGGTAGGGCAAACAGAGACCCGATTAGATCATTTTCTATTATGGTTAATTTAAGAATTCAGCGAAACTCAATAACACTTGTTCAATTTACGTACCTCCAATTTCAGATAGCGTATTGGGCTAGGCGGCATCTTAAAGCGCATGAAATGTCGAGTGATATGCACTATTAAACTTCCATGATTGGGCAGTCGGAGACCCGATTAGACCATTTTATATTATGGTTATTAGAAGAATTCAGCGTAATTGAACCACAATTATTCAATTTACGTCGCTCCTATATCAGGTAGCGTATTGGGCAACGCAGAATCTTAATGCGCATGAAATGACGAGTAAAATGCACTATTAAACTTCTATGATAGGGCATTCGGAGGCCCGATTAGATCATTTTATATTATGGTTAATATAAGTATTCAGCGAAATTCTGTCACATTTGTTCAATTTACGTCGCTCCTGTTTCAGATAACGGATTGGGCTAAGCGGCACCTTAAAGCGCATGAAATGCCGAGCAAAATGCACTGTTAAAGTTCTATGATAGGGAAATCAGAGACCCGAATAGATCGTATTATATTATGGTTAATACAAGAATTCTGCGTAATTCTATCACATTTGTTCAATTTATGTCGCTCCTACTTCAGATAGCGTATTGGGCTAAGCGGCATCTTAAAGCGCATGAAATATCGAGTAATATGCACTACTAAACTTCGAGGATAGGGCAATCAGAGATCCGATAAGGTCATCTTATGTTTTGATTAATATAAGATTTCTGCGTAATTCTATCACGTTTGTTCAATTTACGTAGCTCCAATTTCAGATAGCGTATTGGGCTAGGTGGCATCTTAAAGCGCATGAAATGTCGAGTAAAATGCACTATTAAACTTCTAGGGTAAGTCAAACAGAGATCCGATTAGATCATTTTATAGTATGGTTAATTTAAGTATTCAGCGAAATTCTATCACATTTGTTCAATTTGCGTCGCTCCTATTTCAGATAGTATATTGGGCTAAGCGGCAGCTCAAAGCGCATGAAATGACGAGTGAAATGCACTATTAAACTTCTAGGGTAGGGCGAACAGAGACCCGATCAGATCATTTTATATTATGGTTAATGTAAGAATTCAGCGAAATTCTATCACATTTGTTCAATTTACGTCGCCCCTATTTCAGATAGCGTATTGGGCGAAGCGGCATCTTAAAGCGCGTGGAATGGCGAGTAAAATGCACTATTAAACTTCTCTGATAGGGCAATCAGAGACGCGATTAGATCATTTTATATTTCTGTTAATATAAGAATTCAGCGAAATTCTATCACATTCCTTCAATTTACGTCGCTCCTATTTCAGATGGCGTACTGGGCTAGGCGGCATCTTAATGCGCGTGGTATGGCGAGTAAAATGCACTATTAAACTTCTAGGGTAGGGCGAACAGAGACCCGATTAGATCATTTTATATTTTGGTTAATATAAGAATTCAGCGAAATTCTATCACGTTTGTTCAAATAACGTCTCTCCTATTTCAGATAACGTACTGGGGTAGGCGGCATCTCAAAGCGCATTCAATGACGAGTGGAATGCACTATTAAACTTCTAGGGTAGGGCGAACAGAGACCCGATTAGATCATTTTCATTATGGATAATATAAGAATTCAGCGAAATTCTATCACATTTGTTCAATTTGCGTCGCTCCTATTTCAGATAGTATATTGGGCTAAGCGGCAGCTCAAAGCGCATGACATGACGAGTGAAATGCACTATTAAACTTCTAGGGTAGGGCGAACAGAGACCCGATCAGATCATTTTATATTATGGTTAATGTAAGAATTCAGCGAAATTCTATCACATTTGTTCAATTTACGTTGCTCCTGTTTCAGATAGCGTATTGGGCTAAGCGGCATCTCGAAGCGCATGAAATGGCGTGTAAAATGCACTATTAAACTTCTAGGGTAAGGCAAACAGAGACCAGATTACATCATTTTATACTACGGTTAATATAAGAAATCAGCGTAATTCTATCACATTTGTTCAATTGATGGCGCTCCTATTTCAGATAGCGTACTGGGCTAGTCGGCATCTTAAAGCGTGTGAAATGGCGAGTAAAGTGCACTATTGAACTTCTATGGTATGGCAATCGGAGACCCGATTAGATCATTTTATATTTTGTTTAATATAAGAATTCAGCGAAATTCTATCACATTTGTTCTATTTACGTCGCTCCTATTTCAGATAGCGTATTGGGATAAGCAGAATCTCAATGCGCATGAAATGACGAGTGAAATGCATTATTAAACCTCTAGGGTGGGGCGAACAGAGACCCGATTAGATCATTTTACATTATGGTTAATATAAGAATTCAGCGAAATTCTATCACATTTGTTCAATTTACGTCGTTCCTATTTCAGATAGCGTATTGGACTAAGCGGCATCTCACAGCGCATGAAATGGCGAGTGAAATGCAATATTAAACTTCTAGGGTAGGGCGAACAGAGACCCGATTAGATCATTTTACATTATGGTTAATATAAGAATTCAGCGAAATTCTATCACATTTGTTCAATTTACGTCGCTCCTATTTCAGATAGCGTATTGGGCTAAGCGGCAGCTCAAAGCGCATGAAATGGCGAATACAATGCACTATTAAACTTCTAGGGTAAGTCAAACAGAGATCCGATTAGATCATTTTATAGTATGGTTAATTTAAGTATTCAGCGAAATTCTATCACATTTGTTCAATTTGCGTCGCTCCTATTTCAGATAGTATATTGGGCTAAGCGGCAGCTCAACGCGCATGACATGACGAGTGAAATGCACTATCACACTTCTAGGGTAGGGCGAACAGAGACCCGATTAGATCATTTTCATTATGGATAATATAAGAATTCAGCGAAATTCTATCACATTTGTTCAATTTACGTCGCTCCTATTTCAGATAGCGTGTTGGGCTAAGCGGCATCTCAAAGCGCATGAAATGGCGAGTGAAATGGACTATTAATCTTCTAGGGTGAGGCAAACAGAGACACGGTTAGATCATTTTATATTACGGCTAATATAAGAATTCAGCGTAATTCTATCAGATTTGTTCAATTTACGTCGTTCCTATTTCAGATAGCGTACTGGGCTAGGCGGTATCTCAAAGCGCATGCAATGGCGAGTGGAATGCACTGTTAAACTTCTAGGTTAGGGCGAACAGAGACGCGATTAGATCATTTTACATTATGGTTAATATAAGAATTCAGCGAAATTCTATCACATTTGTTCAATTTACGTCGCTCCTATTTCAGATAGCGTATTGGGCGAAGCGGCATCTTAAAGCGCGTGGAATGGCGAGTAAAATGCACTATTAAACTTCTCTGATAGGGCAATCAGAGACGCGATTAGATCATTTTATATTTCTGTTAATATAAGAATTCAGCGAAATTCTATCACATTCCTTCAATTTACGTCGCTCCTATTTCAGATGGCGTACTGGGCTAGGCGGCATCTTAATGCGCGTGGTATGGCGAGTAAAATGCACTATTAAACTTCTAGGGTAGGGCGAACAGAGACCCGATTAGATCATTTTATATTTTGGTTAATATAAGAATTCAGCGAAATTCTATCACATTTGTTCAAATAACGTCTCTCCTATTTCAGATAACGTACTGGGCTAGGCGGCATCTCAAAGCGCATTCAATGACGAGTGGAATGCACTATTAAACTTCTAGGTTAGGGCGAACTGAGACCTGATTAGATCATTTTACATTATGGTTAATATAAGAATTCAGCGAAATTCTATCACATTTGTTCAATTTACGTCGCTCCTATTTCAGATAGCGTACTGGGCTAGACGGCATCTTAAAGCGCGTGAAATGGCGAGTAAAATGCACTATCACACTTCTAGGGTAGGGCGAACAGAGACCCGATTAGATCATTTTCATTATGGATAATATAAGAATTCAGCGAAATTCTATCACATTTGTTCAATTTACGCCGCTCGTATTTCAGATAGCGTATTGGGCTAAGCGGCATCTCAAAGCGCATGTAATGACGAGTAAATTGCACTATTAAACTTCTAGGGCAGGGCAAACAGAGACCCGATTAGATCATTTTATATTATGGTTAATTTAAGAATTCAGCGAAATTCTATCACATTCGTTCAATTTACGTGGCTCCTATTTCAAATAGCGTGTTGGGCTAAGCGGCACCTCAAAGCGCATGAAATGGCGAGTAAAATGCACTGTTAAACTTCTAGGGTAAGGCAAACAGAGACCCGATTAGATCATTTTATATTACGGTTAATATAAGAATTCAGCGTAATTCTATCACATTTGTTCAGTTTACGGCGATCCTATTTCAGATAGCGTATTGGACTAGGCGGCATCTTAACGCGCGTGGAATGGCGAGTAAAATACACTATTAACCATCTATGATAGGGCAATCAGAGACCCGATTAGATCATTTTATATTTTGGTTAATATAAGAATTCAGCGATATTCTATCACGTTTGTTCAAATAACGTCTCTCATATTTCAGATAACGTACTGGGCTAGGCGGCATCTCAAAGCGCATGCAATGACGAGTGAAATGCATTATTAAACTTCTAGGGTAGGGCGAACAGAGACCCGATTGGATCATTTTACATTATGGATAATATAAGAATTCAGCGACATTCTATCACATTTGTTCAATTTACGTTGCTCCTGTTTCAGATAGCGTATTGGGCTAAGCGGCATCTCGAAGCGCATGAAATGGCGTGTAAAATGCACTATTAAACTTCTAGGGTAAGGCAAACAGAGACCCGATTACATCATTTTATACTACGGTTAATATAAGAAATCAGCGTAATTCTATCACATTTGTTCAATTGATGGCGCTCCTATTTCAGATAGCGTACTGGGATAGTCGGCATCTTAAAGCGTGTGAAATGGCGAGTAAAGTGCACTATTGAACTTCTATGCTATGGCAATCAGAGACCCGATTAGATCATTTTATATTTTGTTTACTATAAGAATTCAGCGAAATTCTATCACATTTGTTCTATTTACGTCGCTCCTATTTCAGATAGCGTATTGGGATAAGCGGAATCTCAATGCGCATGAAATGACGAGTGAAATGCATTATTAAACCTCTAGGGTGGGGCAAACAGAGACCCGATTACATCATTTTATACTACGGTTAATATAAGAAATCAGCGTAATTCTATCACATTTGTTCAATTGATTGCGCTCCTATTTCAGATAGCGTACTGGGCTAGTCGGCATCTTAAAGCGTGTGAAATGGCGAGTAAAGTGCACTATTGAACTTCTATGGTATGGCAATCAGAGACCCGATTAGATCATTTTATATTTTGGTTAATATAAGAATTCAGCGATATTCTATCACGTTTGTTCAAATAACGTCTCTCATATTTCAGATAACGTACTGGGCTAGGCGGCATCTCAAAGCGCATGCAATGACGAGTGAAATGCATTATTAAACTTCTAGGGTAGGGCGAACAGAGACCCGATTGGATCATTTTACATTATGGATAATATAAGAATTCAGCGACATTCTATCACATTTGTTCAATTTACGTTGCTCCTGTTTCAGATAGCGTATTGGGCTAAGCGGCATCTCGAAGCGCATGAAATGGCGTGTAAAATGCACTATTAAACTTCTAGGGTAAGGCAAACAGAGACCCGATTACATCATTTTATACTACGGTTAATATAAGAAATCAGCGTAATTCTATCACATTTGTTCAATTGATGGCGCTCCTATTTCAGATAGCGTACTGGGATAGTCGGCATCTTAAAGCGTGTGAAATGGCGAGTAAAGTGCACTATTGAACTTCTATGGTATGGCAATCAGAGACCCGATTAGATCATTTTATATTTTGTTTAATATAAGAATTCAGCGAAATTCTATCACATTTGTTCTATTTACGTCGCTCCTATTTCAGATAGCGTATTGGGATAAGCGGAATCTCAATGCGCATGAAATGACGAGTGAAATGCATTATTAAACCTCTAGGGTGGGGCGAACAGAGACCCGATTAGATCATTTTACATTATGGTTAATATAAGAATTCAGCGAAATTCTATCACATTTGTTCAATTTACGTCGTTCCTATTTCAGATAGCGTATTGGGCTAAGCGGCATCTCACAGCGCATGAAATGGCGAGTGAAATGCAATATTAAACTTCTAGGGTAGGGCGAACAGAGACCCGATTAGATCATTTTACATTATGGTTAATATAAGAATTCAGCGAAATTCTATCACATTTGTTCAATTTACGTCGCTCCTATTTCAGATAGCGTATTGGGCTAAGCGGCAGCTCAAAGCGCATGAAATGGCGAATACAATGCACTATTAAACTTCTAGGGTAAGTCAAACAGAGATCCGATTAGATAATTTTATAGTATGGTTAATTTAAGTATTCAGCGAAATTCTATCACATTTGTTCAATTTGCGTCGCTCCTATTTCAGATAGTATATTGGGCTAAGCGGCAGCTCAAAGCGCATGACATGACGAGTGAAATGCACTATTAAACTTCTAGGGTAGGGCGAACAGAGACCCGATCAGATCATTTTATATTATGGTTAATGTAAGAATTCAGCGAAATTCTATCACATTTGTTCAATTTACGTCGCTCCCATTTCAGATAGCGTATTAGGCAAAGCGGCATCTCAAAGCGCATGAAATGGCGAGTAAATTGCACTATTAAACGTCTAGGGCAGGGCAAACAGTGACACGATTATATCATTTTACATTATGGTTAATATAAGAATTCACCGAAATTCTATCACATTTGTTCAATTTACGTCGCTCCTATTTCAGATAGCGTGTTGGGCTAAGCGGCATCTCAAAGCGCATGAAATGGCGAGTGAAATGGACTATTAGTCTTCTAGGGTGAGGCAAACAGAGACACGGTTAGATCATTTTATATTACGGCTAATATAAGAATTCAGCGTAATTCTATCAGATTTGTTCAATTTACGTCGTTCCTATTTCAGATAGCGTACTGGGCTAGGCGGTATCTCAAAGCGCATGCAATGGCGAGTGGAATGCACTGTTAAACTTCTAGGTTAGGGCGAACAGAGACGCGATTAGATCATTTTACATTATGGTTAATATAAGAATTCAGCGAAATTCTATCACATTTGTTCAATTTACGTCGCTCCTATTTCAGATAGCGTATTGGGCGAAGCGGCATCTTAAAGCGCGTGGAATGGCGAGTAAAATGCACTATTAAACTTCTCTGATAGGGCAATCAGAGACGCGATTAAATCATTTTATATTTCTGTTAATATAAGAATTCAGCGAAATTCTATCACATTCCTTCAATTTACGTCGCTCCTATTTCAGATGGCGTACTGGGCTAGGCGGCATCTTAATGCGCGTGGTATGGCGAGTAAAATGCACTATTAAACTTCTAGGGTAGGGCGAACAGAGACCCGATTAGATCATTTTATATTTTGGTTAATATAAGAATTCAGCGAAATTCTATCACATTTGTTCAAATAACGTCTCTCCTATTTCAGATAACGTACTGGGCTAGGCGGCATCTCAAAGCGCATTCAATGACGAGTGGAATGCACTATTAAACTTCTAGGTTAGGGCGAACTGAGACCTGATTAGATCATTTTACATTATGGTTAATATAAGAATTCAGCGAAATTCTATCACATTTGTTCAATTTACGTCGCTCCTATTTCAGATAGCGTACTGGGCTAGACGGCATCTTAAAGCGCGTGAAATGGCGAGTAAAATGCACTATCACACTTCTAGGGTAGGGCGAACAGAGACCCGATTAGATCATTTTCATTATGGATAATATAAGAATTCAGCGAAATTCTATCACATTTGTTCAATTTACGCCGCTCGTATTTCAGATAGCGTATTGGGCTAAGCGGCATCTCAAAGCGCATGTAATGACGAGTAAATTGCACTATTAAACTTCTAGGGCAGGGCAAACAGAGACCCGATTAGATCATTTTATATTATGGTTAATTTAAGAATTCAGCGAAATTCTATCACATTCGTTCAATTTACGTGGCTCCTATTTCAAATAGCGTGTTGGGCTAAGCGGCACCTCAAAGCGCATGAAATGGCGAGTAAAATGCACTGTTAAACTTCTAGGGTAAGGCAAACAGAGACCCGATTAGATCATTTTATATTACGGTTAATATAAGAATTCAGCGATATTCTATCACGTTTGTTCAAATAACGTCTCTCATATTTCAGATAACGTACTGGGCTAGGCGGCATCTCAAAGCGCATGCAATGACGAGTGAAATGCATTATTAAACTTCTAGGGTAGGGCGAACAGAGACCCGATTGGATCATTTTACATTATGGATAATGTAAGAATTCAGCGACATTCTATCACATTTGTTCAATTTACGTTGCTCCTGTTTCAGATAGCGTATTGGGCTAAGCGGCATCTCGAAGCGCATGAAATGGCGTGTAAAATGCACTATTAAACTTCTAGGGTAAGGCAAACAGAGACCCGATTACATCATTTTATACTACGGTTAATATAAGAAATCAGCGTAATTCTATCACATTTGTTCAATTGATGGCGCTCCTATTTCAGATAGCGTACTGGGATAGTCGGCATCTTAAAGCGTGTGAAATGGCGAGTAAAGTGCACTATTGAACTTCTATGGTATGGCAATCAGAGACCCGATTAGATCATTTTATATTTTGTTTAATATAAGAATTCAGCGAAATTCTATCACATTTGTTCTATTTACGTCGCTCCTATTTCAGATAGCGTATTGGGATAAGCGGAATCTCAATGCGCATGAAATGACGAGTGAAATGCATTATTAAACCTCTAGGGTGGGGCGAACAGAGACCCGATTAGATCATTTTACATTATGGTTAATATAAGAATTCAGCGAAATTCTATCACATTTGTTCAATTTACGTCGTTCCTATTTCAGATAGCGTATTGGGCTAAGCGGCATCTCACAGCGCATGAAATGGCGAGTGAAATGCAATATTAAACTTCTAGGGTAGGGCGAACAGAGACCCGATTAGATCATTTTACATTATGGTTAATATAAGAATTCAGCGAAATTCTATCACATTTGTTCAATTTACGTCGCTCCTATTTCAGATAGCGTATTGGGCTAAGCGGCAGCTCAAAGCGCATGAAATGGCGAATACAATGCACTATTAAACTTCTAGGGTAAGTCAAACAGAGATCCGATTAGATAATTTTATAGTATGGTTAATTTAAGTATTCAGCGAAATTCTATCACATTTGTTCAATTTGCGTCGCTCCTATTTCAGATAGTATATTGGGCTAAGCGGCAGCTCAAAGCGCATGACATGACGAGTGAAATGCACTATTAAACTTCTAGGGTAGGGCGAACAGAGACCCGATCAGATCATTTTATATTATGGTTAATGTAAGAATTCAGCGAAATTCTATCACATTTGTTCAATTTACGTCGCTCCCATTTCAGATAGCGTATTAGGCAAAGCGGCATCTCAAAGCGCATGAAATGGCGAGTAAATTGCACTATTAAACGTCTAGGGCAGGGCAAACAGTGACACGATTATATCATTTTACATTATGGTTAATATAAGAATTCACCGAAATTCTATCACATTTGTTCAATTTACGTCGCTCCTATTTCAGATAGCGTGTTGGGCTAAGCGGCATCTCAAAGCGCATGAAATGGCGAGTGAAATGGACTATTAATCTTCTAGGGTGAGGCAAACAGAGACACGGTTAGATCATTTTATATTACGGCTAATATAAGAATTCAGCGTAATTCTATCAGATTTGTTCAATTTACGTCGTTCCTATTTCAGATAGCGTACTGGGCTAGGCGGTATCTCAAAGCGCATGCAATGGCGAGTGGAATGCACTGTTAAACTTCTAGGTTAGGGCGAACAGAGACGCGATTAGATCATTTTACATTATGGTTAATATAAGAATTCAGCGAAATTCTATGACATTTGTTCAATTTACGTCGCTCCTATTTCAGATAGCGTATTGGGCGAAGCGGCATCTTAAAGCGCGTGGAATGGCGAGTAAAATGCACTATTAAACTTCTCTGATAGGGCAATCAGAGACGCGATTAAATCATTTTATATTTCTGTTAATATAAGAATTCAGCGAAATTCTATCACATTCCTTCAATTTACGTCGCTCCTATTTCAGATGGCGTACTGGGCTAGGCGGCATCTTAATGCGCGTGGTATGGCGAGTAAAATGCACTATTAAACTTCTAGGGTAGGGCGAACAGAGACCCGATTAGATCATTTTATATTTTGGTTAATATAAGAATTCAGCGAAATTCTATCACATTTGTTCAAATAACGTCTCTCCTATTTCAGATAACGTACTGGGCTAGGCGGCATCTCAAAGCGCATTCAATGACGAGTGGAATGCACTATTAAACTTCTAGGTTAGGGCGAACTGAGACCTGATTAGATCATTTTACATTATGGTTAATATAAGAATTCAGCGAAATTCTATCACATTTGTTCAATTTACGTCGCTCCTATTTCAGATAGCGTACTGGGCTAGACGGCATCTTAAAGCGCGTGAAATGGCGAGTAAAATGCACTATCACACTTCTAGGGTAGGGCGAACAGAGACCCGATTAGATCATTTTCATTATGGATAATATAAGAATTCAGCGAAATTCTATCACATTTGTTCAATTTACGCCGCTCGTATTTCAGATAGCGTATTGGGCTAAGCGGCATCTCAAAGCGCATGTAATGACGAGTAAATTGCACTATTAAACTTCTAGGGCAGGGCAAACAGAGACCCGATTAGATCATTTCATATTATGGTTAATTTAAGAATTCAGCGAAATTCTATCACATTCGTTCAATTTACGTGGCTCCTATTTCAAATAGCGTGTTGGGCTAAGCGGCACCTCAAAGCGCATGAAATGGCGAGTAAAATGCACTGTTAAACTTCTAGGGTAAGGCAAACAGAGACCCGATTAGATCATTTTATATTACGGTTAATATAAGAATTCAGCGTAATTCTATCACATTTGTTCAGTTTACGGCGATCCTATTTCAGATAGCGTATTGGACTAGGCGGCATCTTAACGCGCGTGGAATGGCGAGTAAAATACACTATTAACCATCTATGATAGGGCAATCAGAGACCCGATTAGATCATTTTATATTTTGGTTAATATAAGAATTCAGCGATATTCTATCACGTTTGTTCAAATAACGTCTCTCATATTTCAGATAACGTACTGGGCTAGGCGGCATCTCAAAGCGCATGCAATGACGAGTGAAATGCATTATTAAACTTCTAGGGTAGGGCGAACAGAGACCCGATTGGATCATTTTACATTATGGATAATATAAGAATTCAGCGACATTCTATCACATTTGTTCAATTTACGTTGCTCCTGTTTCAGATAGCGTATTGGGCTAAGCGGCATCTCGAAGCGCATGAAATGGCGTGTAAAATGCACTATTAAACTTCTAGGGTAAGGCAAACAGAGACCCGATTACATCATTTTATACTACGGTTAATATAAGAAATCAGCGTAATTCTATCACATTTGTTCAATTGATGGCGCTCCTATTTCAGATAGCGTACTGGGCTAGTCGGCATCTTAAAGCGTGTGAAATGGCGAGTAAAGTGCACTATTGAACTTCTATGGTATGGCAATCAGAGACCCGATTAGATCATTTTATATTTTGTTTAATATAAGAATTCAGCGAAATTCTATCACATTTGTTCTATTTACGTCGTTCCTATTTCAGATAGCGTATTGGGCTAAGCGGCAGCTCAAAGCGCATGACATGACGAGTGAAATGCACTATTAAACTTCTAGGGTAGGGCGAACAGAGACCCGATCAGATCATTTTATATTATGGTTAATGTAAGAATTCAGCGAAATTCTATCACATTTGTTCAATTTACGTCGCTCCTATTTCAGATAGCGTATTGGGCGAAGCGGCATCTTAAAGCGCGTGGAATGGCGAGTAAAATGCACTATTAAACTTCTCTGATAGGGCAATCAGAGTCGCGATTAGATCATTTTATATTTCTGTTAATATAAGAATTCAGCGAAATACTATCACATTCCTTCAATTTACGTCGCTCCTATTTCAGATGGCGTACTGGGCTAGGCGGCATCTTAATGCGCGTGGTATGGCGAGTAAAATGCACTATTAAACTTCTAGGGTAGGGCGAACAGAGACCC
Source organism: Macropis europaea (assembly GCA_916610135.2). Lineage (NCBI taxonomy): Eukaryota > Metazoa > Arthropoda > Insecta > Hymenoptera > Melittidae > Macropis > Macropis europaea. The sequence continues at coordinate 6,234 of CAKAJE020000130.1, read as the reverse complement.
GATTAGATCATTTTATATTTTGGTTAATATAAGAATTCAGCGAAATTCTATCACATTTGTTCAATTACGTCGCTCCTATTTCAGATAGCGTATTGGGCTAAGCGGCATCTCAAAGCGCATGAAATGGCGAGTAAGATGCACTATAAAGCTTCTATGGTAAAGCAAACAGAGGCCCGATTAGATCATTTTATATTACGGTTAATATAAGAAGGCAGCGTAATTCTATCACATTTGTTCAATTTACGTCGCTCCAATTTCAGATAGCGTATTGGGCTAAGCGGCATCTCAAAGCGCATGAAATGGCGAGTAAAATGCACTATTAAACTTCTAGGGTAAGGCAAACAGAGACCAGATTAGATCATTTTATACTACGATTAATATAAGAATTCAGCGAAATTCCATCACATTTGTTCAATTTACGTCGCACCTATTTCAGATGGCCTACTGGGCTAGGCGGCATCCTAAAGCGCGTGGAACGACGTGTGAAATGCACTATTAAACTTCTAGGGTAGGGCGAACAGAGACCAGATTAGGTCATTTTATATTACGGTTAGTATAAGAATTCAGCGTAATTCTATCACATTTGTTCAATTTACGTCGCTCCTATTTCAATAGCGTAATGGGCTAAGCGGCATCTCAAAGCGCATGATATGGTGAGTAAAATGCTCTATCAAGCTTCTAGGGTAGGGCGAACAGAGAGCCGAGTAGATCATTTTACATTATGGTTAATATAAGAATTCAGCGGAATTCTATCACATTTGTTCAATTTACGTCGCTCCTATTTCAGATAGCGTATTGGGCTAAGCGGCATCTCAAAGCGCATGAAATGGCGAGTAAAATGCACTATTAAACTTCTAGGGTAGGGCAAACAGAGACCCGATTAGATCATTTTCTATTATGGTTAATTTAAGAATTCAGCGAAATTCTATCACATTTGTTCAATTTACGTCGCTCCTATTTCAGATAGCGTATTGGGCTAAGCAGCATCTCAAAGCGCATGAAATGGCGAGTAAAATGCACTATTAAACTTCTAGGGTAAGGCAAACAGAGGACCGATTAGATCATTTTATATTACGATTAATATAAGAATTCAGCGGAATTCTATGACATTTGTTCAATTTACGTCGCTCCTACTTCAGATAGCGTATTGGGCTAAGCGGCATCTCAAAGCGCATGAAATGGCGAGTAAAATGCACTATTAAACTTCTTGGGTACGGCAAACAGAGACCCGATTAGATCATTTTATATTACGGATAATTTAAGAATTCAGCGAAATTCTATCACATTTGTTCAATTTACGTTGCGCCTATATCAGATAGCGTATTGGGCTAAGCGGCATCTCAAAGCGCACGAAATGGCGAGTAAAACGCACTATTAAACTTCGAGGGTAAGGCAAACAGAGACCCGATTAGATCATTTTAAATTACGGTTAATATAAGAATTCGTCGTAATTCTATCACATTTGTTCAATTTACGTCGCTCCTATTTCAGATAGCGTATTGGGCTAAGCGGCACCTTAAAGCGCATGAAATGGCGTGTAAAATGCACTACGAAGCTTCTATCATAGGGCAATCAGAGACCCGTTTAGATCATTTTAAAGTAAGGCTAATATAAGAATTCTACGTAATTCTATCACATTTGTTCAATTTACGATGCTCCTATTTCAGATAGCGTATTTCGGATAGGCGGCACCTTAAAACGCATGAAATGACGAGTAAAATGCACTATTAAACTTCTATGATAGGGCAATCAGAGACCCGATTAGTTCATCTCATATTATTGTTAATATAAGAATTCAGCGTAATTTTATCACATTTGTTCAATTTACATCGCCCCTATTTCAGATAGCGTATTTCGGATAGGCGGCACCTTAAAACGCATGAAATGACGAGTAAAATGCAATATTCAACTTCTATGATAGGGCGATCAGAGACCAGATTAGATCATTTTATATTATTGTTAATATAAGAATGCAGCGTAATTTTATCACATTTGTGCAATTTACGTCGACCCTATTTCAGATAGCGAATTGTGCTATGTGGCATCTTAAAGCGCATGAAATGTTGAGTACAATGCATTATTATACTTCTAGGGTAGGGCAAACAGTGACCCGATTAGATCATTTTATACTATGGTTCATTTAAGGATTCAGCAAATCTCTGTCACACGTGTTCAATTTACGTAGCTCCAATTTCAGATAGCGTATTTGGCTAGGCGGCACCATAAAGCACACGGAAAGACGAGTAACATGCACTATTAAACTTCTATGATAGGGCCATCAGAGACCCGATTAGATCATTTTATATTATTGTTAATATAAAAATGCAGCGTAATTTTATCACATTTGTTCAATTTACGTCGCTCCTATTTCAGATAGCGTATTTCGGATAGGCGGCACCTTACAACGCATGAAATGACGAGTAAAATGCACTATTAAACTTCTAGGGCAGGGCAAACAGTGCCACGATTATATCATTTTACGTTATGGTTAATATAACAATTCAGCGAGATTCTATCACATTTGTTCAATTTACGTCGCTCCTATTTCAGATAGCGTGTTGGGCTAAGCGGCATCTCAAAGCGCATGAAATGGCCAGTAAAATGCACTATTAAACTTCTCGGGTAGGGCAAACAGTGACACGATTATATCATTTTACATTATGATTAATATAAGAATTCAGCGAAATTCTATCACATTTGTTCAATTTACGTCGCTCCTATTTCAGATAGCGTATTGGGCTAAGCGGCATCTTAAAGCGCGTGGAATGGCGAGTAAAATGCTCTATTAAACTTCTCTGATAGGGCAATCAGAGACGCGATTAGATCATTTTATATTTCTGTTAATATAAGAATTCAGCGAAATTCTATCACATTCCTTCAATTTACGTAGCTCCTATTTCAGATGGCGTACTGGGCTAGGCGGCATCTTAATGCGCGTGGTATGGCGAGTAAAATGCACTATTAAACTTCTAGGGTAGGGCGAACAGAGACCCGATTAGATCATTTTATATTTTGGTTAATATAAGAATTCAGCGAAATTCTATCACGTTTGTTCAAATAACGTCTCTCCTATTTCAGATAACGTACTGGGCTAGGCGGCATCTCAAAGCGCATTCAATGACGAGTGGAATGCACTATTAAACTTCTAGGTTAGGGCGAACTGAGACCTGATTAGATCATTTTACATTATGGTTAATATAAGAATTCAGCGAAATTCTATCACATTTGTTCAATTTACGTCGCTCCTATTTCAGATAGCGTACTGGGCTAGACGGCATCTTAAAGCGCGTGAAATGGCGAGTAAAATGCACTATTAACCATCTATGATAGGGCAATCAGAGACCCGATTAGATCATTTTATATTTTGGTTAATATAAGAATTCAGCGATATTCTATCACGTTTGTTCAAATAACGTCTCTCATATTTCAGATAACGTACTGGGCTAGGCGGCATCTCAAAGCGCATGCAATGACGAGTGAAATGCATTATTAAACTTCTAGGGTAGGGCGAACAGAGACCCGATTAGATCATTTTACATTATGGATAATATAAGAATTCAGCGACATTCTATCACATTTGTTCAATTTACGTTGCTCCTGTTTCAGATAGCGTATTGGGCTAAGCGGCATCTCGAAGCGCATGAAATGGCGTGTAAAATGCACTATTAAACTTCTAGGGTAAGGCAAACAGAGACCCGATTAGATCATTTTATATTACGGTTAATATAAGAATTCAGCGTAATTCTATCACATTTGTTCAGTTTACGGCGATCCTATTTCAGATAGCGTATTGGACTAGGCGGCATCTTAACGCGCGTGGAATGGCGAGTAAAATACACTATTAACCATCTATGATAGGGCAATCAGAGACCCGATTAGATCATTTTATATTTTGGTTAATATAAGAATTCAGCGATATTCTATCACGTTTCTTCAAATAACGTCTCTCATATTTCAGATAACGTACTGGGATAGGCGGCATCTCAAAGCGCATGCAATGACGAGTGAAATGCATTATTAAACTTCTAGGGTAGGGCGAACAGAGACCCGATTAGATCATTTTACATTATGGATAATATAAGAATTCAGCGACATTCTATCACATTTGTTCAATTTACGTTGCTCCTGTTTCAGATAGCGTATTGGGCTAAGCGGCATCTCGAAGCGCATGAAATGGCGTGTAAATTGCACTAATAAACTTCTAGGGTAGGGCAAACAGAGACCCGATTACATCATTTTATATTTTGTTTAATATAAGAATCCAGCGAAATTCTATCACATTTGTTCATTTTACGCCGCTCCTATTTCAGATAGCGTATTGGGCTAAGCGGTTTCTCAAAGCGCATGAAATGGCGAGTAAAATGCACTATTAAACTTCGAGGGTAAGGCAAACAGAGACCCGATTAGATCATTTTAAATTACGGTTAATATAAGCTTTCGGCGTAATTCCATCACATTTGTTCACTTTACGTCGCTCCTATTTCAGATAGCGTATTCGGCTAAGCGGCATCTTAAAGCACATGAAACGGCGAGTAAAATGCACTATTAAACTTCTAGGGTAGGGCAACCAGAGACCCGATTACATCATTTTATATTATGGTTAATTTAAGAATTCAGCGAAATTCTATCACATTCGTTCAATTTACGTCGCTTCTATTTCAGATAGCGTATTGGTCTAAGCGGCATCTCAAAGCGCATGAAATGGCGAGTAAAATGCACTATCAAACTTCTAGGGTAAGGCAAACAGAGACACGATTAGATCATTTTATATTACGGTTAATATAAGAATTCAGCGTAATTCTATCACATTTCTACAATTTACGTCGCTCCTATTTTAGATAGCGTATTGGGCTAAGCGGCATCTCAAAGCGCATGAAATGGCGAGTAAAATGCACTATTAAACTTCGAGGGTAAGGCAAACAGAGACCCGATTAGATCATTTTAAATTACGGTTAATATAAGAATTCGGCGTAATTCCATCACATTTGTTCACTTTACGTCGCTCCTATTGCAGATAGCGTATTCGGCTAAGCGGCATCTTAAAGCGCATGAAACCGCGAGTAAAATGCACTATTAAACTTCTAGGGTAGGGCAACCAGAGTCCCGATTAGATCATTTTATATTATGGTTAATTTAAGAATCCAGCGAAATTCTATCACATTCGTTCAATTTACGTCACTTCTATTTCAGATAGCGTATTGGGCTAAGCGGCATCTCAAAGCGCATGAAATGGCGAGAAAAATGCACTATCGAACTTCTAGGGAAAGGCAAACAGAGACCCGATGATATCATTTCATATTACAGTTAATATAAGATTGCAGCGTAGATCTATCACATTTGTTCAATTTACGTCGCTCCTATTTCAGATAGCGTATTGGGCTAAGCGGCATGCCAAAGCGCATGAAATGGCGAGTGAAATGCACTATTAAACTTCTGGGGTAAGGCAAACTGAGACCAGATTAGATCATTTTATATTACGGTTAACATAAGAATTCAGCGTAAATCAATCACATTTGTTCAATTGACGTCGCTCCTATTTCAGATCGCCTACTGGGCTGGGCGGCATCCTAAAGCGTGTGGAATGTCGAGTGAAATGCAGTATTAAACTTCTAGGGTGGGGCGAACAGAGACCCGATTATATCATTTTACATTATGGTTAATATAAGAATTCAGCGAAATTCTATCACATTTGTTCAATTTATGTCGCTCCTATTTCAGATAGCGTATTTGGCTAAGCGGCATCTCTAAGCGCATGAAATAATGAGTGAAATGCACTATTAAACTTCTAGGGTAAGGCAAACAGAGACGTGATTAGATCATTTTATATTATGGTTAATTTAAGAATGCAGCGTAATTCTATAATATTTGTTCAATTTACATCGCTCCCTTTTCAGATAGCGTATTGGGCCAAGCGGCATCACAAAGCGCATGAAATGGCGAGTAAAATGCACTATTAAACTTCAACGGTAGGGCAAACAGAGACCCGATTAGATCATTTTATATTATGGTTAATTCATGAATTCAGCGAAATTCTATCACATTTGTTCAATTTACGTCGCTCCTATTTCAGATAGCGTATTGGGCTAAGTGGCCTCACAAAGCGCATGAAATGGCGAGTAAATTGCACTATTAAACTTCTAGGGTAGGGTAAACAGAGACCCGATTACATCATTTTATATTTTGTTTAATATAAGAATCCAGCGAAATTCTATCACATTTGTTCATTTTACGCCG
>CAKAJE020000129.1:0-74844 GCA_916610135.2 Macropis europaea | reverse complement strand
CAAAATATAAAATGATCTAATCGGGTCTCTGATTGCCCTACCCTAGAAGTTTAGTAGTGCATTGTACTCGCCATTTCATGCGCCTTGAGATGCCGCTTATCCCAATACGCTATCTGAAATAGGAGCGACGTAAATTGAACAAATGTGATAGAATTTCGCTGAATTCTTCTATTAACCAAAATATAAAATGATGTAATCGGGTCTCTGATTGCCCTATCATAGACGTTTAATAGTGCATTTTACTCGCCATTCCACGCGCTTTAAGTTGCCGCCTAGCCCAGCACGCTATCCGAAATAGGAGCTACGTAAGTTGAACAAATGTCACAGAATTACGCTGAATTCTTATATTAACCGTAATATAAAATGATCTAATCGGGTATCTGTTTGCCTTATCCTAGAAGTTTAATAGTGCATTTTACTCGCCATTTCTTGCGCTTTGAGATGACGCTTAGCACAAGTCGCTATCTGAAATAGGAGCGATGTAAATTGAACAAATGTGATAGAATTTCGCTGAATTCTTATATTAACCTTAATGTAAAATGATCTAATCGGGTCTCTGATTGCCCTACCCTAGAAGTTTAATAGTGCATTTCACTCGTCATTTCATGCGCTTTGAGATGCCGCTTAGCCCAATACGCTATCTGAAATAGGAGCGACGTAAATTGAACAAATGTGATAGAATATCGCTGAATTCTTATATTAACCAAAATCTGAAATGATCTAATCGGGTCTCTGATTGCCCTACCCTAGAAGTTTAATAGTGCATTTTACTCGCCATTTAATGCGCTTTGAGATGCCGCTTAGCCCAATACGCTATCTGAAATAGGAGCGACGTAAATTGAACAAATGTGATAGAATTTCGCTGAATTCTTATATTAACCAAAATATAAAATGATCTAATCGGGTCTCTGATTGCCCTACCCTAGAAGTTTAATAGTGCATTTTACTCGCCATTTCATGCGCTTTGAGATGCCGCTTAGCCCAATACGCTATCTGAAATAGGAGCGACGTAAATTAAACAAATGTGATAGAACTTCGCTGAATTCTTGTATTAACCATAATATAAAACGATCTAATCGGGTCTCTGATTGCCCTATCATAGAAGTTTAACAGTGCATTTTACTCGCCATTCCACGCGCTTTAAGTTGCCGCCTAGCCCAGCACGCTATCTGAAATAGGAGCTACGTAAGTTGAACAAATGTCACAGAATTACGCTGAATTCTTATATTAACCGTAATATGAAATGATCTAATCGGGTCTCTGTTTGCCTTATCCTAGAAGTTTAATAGTGCATTTTACTCGCCATTTCATGCGCTTTGAGATGCCTCTTAGCCCAATACGCTATCTGAAATAGGAGCGACGTAAATTGAACAAATGTGATAGAATTTCGCTGAATTCTTATATTAACCAAAATATAAAATGATCTAATCCGGTCTCTGTTTGCCCTACCCTAGAAGTTTAATAGTGCATTTTACGAGCCATTTCTTGCGCTTTGAGCTGCAGCTTAGCCCAATACGCTATCTGAAATAGGAGCGACGTAAATTGAACAAATGTGATAGAATTAGGCTGGATTCTTATATTAACCAAAATATAAAATGAACTAATCGGGTCTCTGATTGCCCTATCATAGAAGTTTAACAGTGCATTTTACTCGCCATTCCACGCGGTTTAAGTTGCCGCCTAGCCCAGTACGCTATCTGAAATAGGAGCTACGTAACTTGAACAAATGTGACAGAATTACGCTGAATTCTTATATTAACCGTAATATAAAATGATCTATTCGGGTCTCTGTTCGCCCTACCCCAGAAGTTTAATAGTGCATTTCACTCGCCATTCCATGTGCTTTGAGATGCCGCTTAGCCCAATACGCTATCTGAAATAGGAGCGACGTAAATTGAACAAATGTGATAGAATTTCGCTGAATTCTTATATTAACCAAAATATAAAATGATCTAATCGGGTCTCTGATTGCCCTATCATAGATGTTTAAGAGTGCATTTTACTCGCCATTCCACCCGCTTTGAGATGCCGCCTAGCCCAGTACGCTATCTGAAATAGGAGCGACGTAAGTTGAACAAATGTGATAGAATTTCCCTGAAATCTTATATTAAAGAAAATATAAAATGATCTAAACGGGACTCTGATTGCCCTATCATAGAAGTTTAGTAGTGCATTTTACTCGCCCTTCCACGCGCTTTGAGATGCCGCTTAGCCCAATACGCTATCTGAAATAGGAGCGACGTAAATTGAACAATTGTGATAGAATTTCGCTGAATTCTTATCTTAACCTTCATGTAAAATGATCTAATCGGGGCTCTGGTTGCCCTACCCTAGAAGTTTAATAGTGCATTTTACTCGCCATTTCATGCGCCTTGAGATGCCGCTTATCCCAATACGCTATCTGAAATAGGAGCGACGTAAATTGAACGAATGTGATAGAATTTCGCTGAATTCTTATATTAACCAAAATATAAAATGATCTAAGCGGGTCTCTGATTGCCCTATCATAGAAGCTTAATAGTGCATTTTACTCGCCATTCCACGCCCTTTAAGTTGCCGCCTAGCCCAGTACGCTATCTGAAATAGGAGCTACGTAAGTTGAACAAATGTCACAGAATTACGCTGAATTCTTATATTAACCGTAATATAAAATGATCTAATCGGGTCTCTGTTTGCCTTATCCTAGAAGTTTAATAGTGCATTTTACTCGCCATTTCTTGCGCTTTGAAATGCCGCTTAGCCCAATACGCTATCTGAAATATCAGCGACGTAAATTGAACAAATGTGATAGAATTACGCTGAATTCTTATATTAACCAAAATATAAAATGATCTAATCGGGTCTCTGATTGCCCTACCCTAGAAGTTTAGTAGTGCATTTTACGCGCCCTTTCGTGCGCTTTGAGATGCCGCTTAGCCCAATACGCTATCTGAAATATCAGCGACGTAAATTGAACAAATGTGATAGAATTACGCTGAATTCTTATATTAACCGTAATATAAAATGATCTGTTCGGGTCTCTGTTTGCCTTATCCTAGAAGTTCAATAGTGCATTTCACTCGTCATTTAATGCGCTTTGAGATGCCGCATAGCCCAATAAGCTATCTGGAATAGGAGCGACGTAAATTGAACAAATGTGATAGAATTTTTCTGAATTCTTAAATAAACCATAATATGAAATGATCTAATCGGGTCTACGTTTGCCCTACCCTAGAAGTTTAACAGTGCATTTTAGTCGCCATTTCATGCGCTTTGAGATACCGCTTAGCCCAATACGCTATCTGAAATAGGAGCGACGTTAGTTGAACAAATGTGATAGAATTACGCTGAATTCTTATATTAACCGTAATATAAAATGATCTATTCGGCTCTCTGTTCGCCCTACCCTATAAGTTTAATAGTGCATTTCACTCGCCATTCCATGCGCTTTGAGATGCCGCTTAGCCCAATACGCTATCTGAAATAGGAGCGACGTAAATTGAACAAATGTGATAGAATTTCGCTGCATTCTTATATTAACCAAAATATAAAATGATCTAATCGGGTCTCTGATTGCCCTACCCTAGAAGTTTAGTAGTGCATTTTACGCCCCCTTTCGTGCGCTTTGAGATGCCGCTTAGGCCAGTACGCTATCTGAAATAGGAGCGACGTAAATTGAACAAATGTGATAGAATTTCGCTGAATTCTTATATTAACCAAAATATAAAATGATCTAAGCGGGTCTCTGATTGCCCTATCATAGAAGCTTAATAGTGCATTTTACTCGCCATTCCACGCGCTTTAAGTTGCCGCCTAGCCCAGTACGCTATCTGAAATAGGAGCTACGTAAGTTGAACAAATGTCACAGAATTACGCTGAATCCTTATATTAACCTTAATGTAAAATGATCTAATCGGGTCTCTGTTTGCCTTATCCTAGAAGTTTAATAGTGCATTTTACTCGTCAATTCATGCGCTTTGCGATGCCGCTTAGCCCAATTAGCTATCTGAAATAGGAGCGACGTAAATTGAACAAATGTGATAGAATTTCGCTGAATTGATAAATTAACCATAATATAAAATGATCTAATCGAGTCTCTGTTTGCCCTACCCTAGAAGTTTAATAGTGCATTTTACTCGCCATTCCGCGCGCTTTAAGATGCCGCTTAGCCCAATACGCTATCTGAAATATGAGCGACGTAAATTGAACAAATGTGATAGAATTTCGCTGAATTCTTATATTAACCAAAATATAAAATGATCTAATCGGGTCTCTGATTGCCCTATCATAGATGATTAATAGTGCATTTTACTCGCCACTCCACGCGCTTTAGGATGCCGCCTAACCCAGTGCGCTATCCGAAATAGGAGCGACGTAAATTGAACAAATGTGATAGAATTTCCCTGAAATCTTAAATTAACTATAATATAAATGATCTAATCGGGTCACTGATTGCCCTATCATTGAACCTTAATAGTGCATTTTTACTCCCCATTCCACGCGCTTTAAGATGTCGCCTAGCCCAGTACGCTATCTGAAATAGGAGCGACCTAAATTGAACGAATGTGATAGAATTTTGCTGAATTCTTAAATTAACCATAATATAAAATGATGTAATCGGGTCTCTGCTTGCCCTACCCTAGAAGTTTAATAGTGCATTTTACTCGCTATTTCATGCGCTTTGAGATGCCGCTTAGCCCAATACGCTATCTGAAATAGGAACGACGTAAATTGAACAAATGTGATAGAATTTCCCTGAATTCTTATATTAATCTTAATGTAAAATGATGTAATCGGTTCCCTGTTCGCCCTACCCTAGAAGTTTAATAGTGCCTTTCACTCGTCATTTCATGCGCTTTGAGATTCAGCTTAGCCCAATACGCTATCTGAAATAGGAACGACGTAAATTGAACAAATGTGATAGAATTTTGCTGAATTCTTATATTAACCGTAATATAAAATGATCTAATCTGGTCTCTGTTTGCCCTACCCTAGAACTTTAATAGTGCATTTCACTCGACATTTCATGCGCTTTGAGATGCCGCTTAGCCCAATACGCTATCTGAAATAGGAGCGATATAAATTGAACAAATGTGATAGGATTTCGCTGAATTCTTTTATTAACCATAATGTCGAATGATCTAATCGGTTCACTCTTCGCCCTACCCTAGAAGTTTAATAGTGCCTTTCACTCGCCATTTCATGCGCTTTGAAATGCCGCTTAGCCCAATACGCTATCTGAAATAGGAGCGACGTAAATTGAACAAATGTGATAGAATTTCGCTGAATTCTTAAATTAACCATAATATAAAATGATGTAATCGGGTCTCTGTTTGTCCTACCCTAGAAGTTTAACAGTGCATTTTACTCGCCATTTCATGCGCTTTGAGAGGCCGCTTAGCCAATACGCTATCTGAAATAGGAGCGACGTAAGTTGAACAAATGTGATAGAATTTCGCTGAATTCTTTTATGAACCATAATGTAAAATGATCTAATCGGGTCTCTGTTCGCCCTAGCCTAGAAGTTTAATAGCGCATTTTATTTGCCATTTCATGCGCTTTGAGATGCCTGTTAGCCCAATACGCTATCTGAAATAGGAGCGACGTAAGTTGAACAAATGTGATAGAATTACGCTGAATTCTTAAATTAATCATAATATAAAGTGATCTACTCGGGTCTCTGTTTGCCCTACCATAGAACTTTAATAGTGCATTTGACTCGCCATTCCGCGCGCTTTAAAGTGCCGCCTAGCCCAGTACGCTATCTGAAATAGGAGCGCCGTAAATTGAACAAATGTGGTAGAGTTTCGCTGAATTCTTAAATTAACCATACTATAAAATGATCTAGTCGGGTCTCCGATTGCCCTATCATAGAAGTTTAACAGTGCATTTCACTCATCATTTCATGCGCTTTGAGATGCCGCTTTGCCCAATAAGCTATCTGAAATAGGAGCGACGTAAATTGAACAAATGTGATAGAATTTCCCTGAAATCTTATTTTAAACAAAATGTAAAATGATCTAATCGGGTCTCTGTTCGCCCTAGCCTAGAAGTTTAATCGTGCATTTTACACGCCATTTCATGCGCTTTGAGATGCCGCTTAGCCCAATACGCTATCTGAAATAGGAGCGACGTAAATTGAACAAATGTGATTGAATTTCGCTGAATTCTTATATTAACCTTAATGTAAAATGATCTAATCGGGTCTCTGTTCGCCCTACCCTAGAAGTTTAATAGTGCATTTCACTCGTAATTGCATGCGCTTTGAGATGCAGCATAGCCCAATTAGCTATCTGAAATAGGAGCGACGTAAATTGAACAAATGTGATAGAATTTCCCTGAAATCTTATTTTAAACAAAATGTAAAATGATCTAATCGGGTCTCTGTTCGCCCTAGCCTAGAAGTTTAATCGTGCATTTTACTCGCCATTTCATGCGCATTGAGAAGCCGCATAGCACAATACGCTATCTGAAATAGGAGTCACGTGAATTGAAAAATGTGATAGAATTTCCCTGAATTCTTATATTAACCTTAATGTAAAATGATCTAATCGGGTCTCTGTTCGCCCTACCATAGAAGTCTAATAGTGTATTTCACTCGACATTTCATGCGCTTTCAGATGCCGCTTAGCCCAATACGCTATCTGAAATATCAAAGACGTAAATTGAACAAATGTGATAGAATTTCGCTGAATTCTTATATTACCCTTAATGTAAAATGATCTAATCGGGTCTCTGTTCGCCCTACCCTAGAAGTTTAAGAGTGCATTTCACTCGTAATTGCATGCGCTTTGAGATGCCGCATAGCCCAATTAGCTATATGAAATAGGAGCGACGTAAATTGAACAAATGTGATAGACTTTCGCTGAATTCTTGTATTAACCAAAATATAAAATGATCTAATCGGGTCTCTGATTGCCCTATCATAGAAGTTTAATAGTGCATTTCACTCGCCATTCCACGCGCTTTAAGATGCCGCCTAGCCCAGTACGCTATCTGAAATAGGAACGACGTAAATTGAACAAATGTGATAGGATTTTGCAGAATTCTTAAATTAACCATAATATAAAATGATCTAATCGGGTCTCTGGTTGCCCTACCCTAGAAATTTAACAGTGCATTTTACTCGCCATTTCATGCGCTTTGAGATGCCGCTTAGCCCAATACGCTATCTGAAATAGGAGCGACGTAAGTTGAACAAATGTGATAGAGTTTCGCTGAATTCTTAAATTAACCATAATATAAAATGATCTAGTCGGGTCTCTGATTGCCCTATCATAGAAGTTTAACAGTGCATTTCACTCATCATTTCATGCGCTTTGAGATGCCGCTTTGCCCAATAAGCTATCTGAATAGGAGCGACGTAAATTGAACAAATGTGATAGAATTTCCCTGTAATCTTATATTAAACAAAATGTAAAATGATCTAATCGGGTCTCTGTTCGCCCTAGCCTAGAAGTTTAATCGTGCATTTTACTCGCCATTTCATGCGCTTCGAGATGCCGCTTAGCCCAATACGCTATCTGAAATAGGAGCGACGTAAGTTGAACAAATGTGATAGAATTTCGCTGAATTCTTATATTAACCATAATGTAAAATGATCTAATCGGTTCTCTGTTCGCCCTACCCTGGAAGTATAATAGTGCATTTCACTCGTCATTCCATGCGCTTTGAGATGCCGCTTAGCCCAATACGCTATCTGAAATAGGAACGACGTAAATTGAACAAATGTGATAGAATTTTGCTGAATTCTTAAATTAACCATAGTATAAAATGATATAATCGGGTCTCTGTTTGCCCTACCCTAGAAGTTTAATAGTGCATTTTACTCGCCATTTCATGCGCTTTGAGAAGCCGCATAGCACAATACGCTATCTGAAATAGGAGTCACGTAAATTGAAAAATGTGATAGAATTTCCCTGAATTCTTATATTAACCTTAATGTAAAATGATCTAATCGGGTCTCTGTTCGCCCTACCATAGAAGTCTAATAGTGTATTTCACTCGACATTTCATGTGCTTTGATATGCCGCTTAGCCCAATACGCTATCTGAAATAGGAGCGACGTAAATTGAACAAATGTGATAGAATTTTGCTGACTTCTTAAATTAACCATAATATAAAGTGATCTACTCGGGTCTCTGTTTGCCCTACCCTAGAACTTTAATAGTGCACTTTATTCGCCATTTCATACGCTTTGAGATGCCGCTTAGCCCAATACGCTATCTGAAATAGGAGCGACGTAAGTTGAACAAATGTGATAGAAATTCGTTGAATTCTTTTATTAACCATAATGTAAAATGATCTAATCGGGTCTCTGTTTGCCCTACCCTAGAAGTTTAATAGTGCATTTCACTCGTCATTTCATGCGCTTTGAGATGCCGCTAAGCCCAATAAGCCATCTGAATAGGAGCGACGTAAATTGAACAAATGTGATAGAATTTCGCTGAATTCTTATATTAACCTTAATGTAAAATGATCTAATCGGGTCTCTGTTCGCCCTACCCTAGAAGTTTAATAGTGCATTTCACTCGTAATTGCATGCGCTTTGAGATGCCGCATAGCCCAATTAGCTATCTGAAATAGGAGCGACGTAAATTGAACAAATGTGATAGAATTTCGCTGAATTCTTGTATTAACCAAAATATAAAATGATCTAATCGGGTCCCTGATTGCCTTATCATAGAAGTTTAATAGTGCATTTCACTCGCCAATCCACGCGCTTTAAGATGCCGCCTAGCCCAGTACGCTATCTGAAATAGGAACGACGTAAATTGAACAAATGTGGTAGAATTTTGCTGAATTCTTAAATTAACCATAATATAAACTGATCTAATCGGGTCTCTGTTTGCCCTACCCTAGAAGTTTAATAGTGCGTTTTACTCGCCATTTCATGTGCTTTCAGATGCCGCTTAGCCCAATACGCTATCTGAAATATCAAAGACGTAAATTGAACAAATGTGATAGAATTTCGCTGAATTCTTATATTACCCTTAATGTAAAATGATCTAATCGGGTCTCTGTTCGCCCTAAACTAGAAGTTTCAGAGTGCATTTCACTCGTAATTGCATGCGCCTTGAGATGCCGCATAGCCCAATTAGCTATATGAAATAGGAGCGACGTAAATTGAACAAATGTGATAGAATTTCGCTGAATTCTTGTATTAACCAAAATATAAAATGATCTAATCGGGTCTCTGATTGCCTTATCATAGAAGTTTAATAGTGCATTTCACTCGCCATTCCACGCGCTTTAAGATGCCGCCTAGCCCAGTACGCTATCTGAAATAGGAACGACGTAAATTGAACGAATGTGATAGGATTTTGCAGAATTCTTAAATTAACCATAATATAAAATGATCTAATCGGGTCTCTGGTTGCCCTACCCTAGAAATTTAACAGTGCATTTTACTCGCCATTTCATGCGCTTTGAGATGCAGCTTAGCCCAATACGCTATCTGAAATAGGAGCGACGTAAGTTGAACAAATGTGATAGAGTTTCGCTGAATTCTTAAATTATCCATAATATAAAATGATCTAGTCGGGTCTCTGATTGCCCTATCATAGAAGTTTAACAGTGCATTTCACTCATCATTTCATGCGCTTTGAGATGCCGCTTTGCCCAATAAGCTATCTGAAATAGGAGCGACGTAAATTGAACAAATGTGATAGAATTTCCCTGTAATCTTATATTAAACAAAATGTAAAATGATCTAATCGGGTCTCTGTTCGCCCTAGCCTAGAAGTTTAATCGTGCATTATACTCGCCATTTCATGCGCTTCGAGATGCCGCTTAGCCCAATACGCTATCTGAAATAGGAGCGACGTAAATTGAACAAATGTGATAGAATTTTGCTGACTTCTTAAATTAACCATAATATAAAGTGATCTACTCGGGTCTCTGTTTGCCCTACCCTAGAACTTTAATAGTGCACTTTATTCGCCATTTCATACGCTTTGAGATGCCGCTTAGCCCAATACGCTATCTGAAATAGGAGCGACGTAAGTTGAACAAATGTGATAGAATTTCGTTGAATTCTTTTATTAACCATAATGTAAAATGATCTAATCGGGTCTCTGTTTGCCCTACCCTAGAAGTTTAATAGTGCATTTCACTCGTCATTTCATGCGCTTTGAGATGCCGCTAAGCCCAATAAGCCATCTGAATAGGAGCGACGTAAATTGAACAAATGTGATAGAATTTCGCTGAATTCTTATATTAACCTTAATGTAAAATGATCTAATCGGGTCTCTGTTCGCCCTACCCTAGAAGTTTAATAGTGCATTTCACTCGTAATTGCATGCGCTTTGAGATGCCGCATAGCCCAATTAGCTATCTGAAATAGGAGCGACGTAAATTGAACAAATGTGATAGAATTTCGCTGAATTCTTGTATTAACCAAAATATAAAATGATCTAATCGGGTCCCTGATTGCCTTATCATAGAAGTTTAATAGTGCATTTCACTCGCCAATCCACGCGCTTTAAGACGCCGCCTAGCCCAGTACGCTATCTGAAATAGGAACGACGTAAATTGAACAAATGTGGTAGAATTTTGCTGAATTCTTAAATTAACCATAATATAAACTGATCTAATCGGGTCTCTGTTTGCCCTACCCTAGAAGTTTAATAGTGCGTTTTACTCGCCATTTCATGCGCTTTCAGATGCCGCTTAGCCCAATACGCTATCTGAAATATCAAAGACGTAAATTGAACAAATGTGATAGAATTTCGCTGAATTCTTATATTACCCTTAATGTAAAATGATCTAATCGGGTCTCTGTTCGCCCTAAACTAGAAGTTTCAGAGTGCATTTCACTCGTAATTGCATGCGCCTTGAGATGCCGCTTAGCCCAATACGCTATCTGAAATAGGAACGACGTAAACTGAACAAATGTGATAGAATTTCCCTGAATTCTTATATTAACCTTAATGTAAAATGATCTAATCGGTTCTCTGTTCGCCCTACCCTAGAAGTTTAATAGTGCCTTTCACTCGTCATTCCATGCACTTTAAGATGCCGCTTAGCCCAATACGCTATCTGAAATAGGAACGACGTAAATTGAACAAATGTGATAGAATTTTGCTGAATTCTTAAATTAACCATAGTATAAAATGATATAATCGGGTCTCTGTTTGCCCTACCCTAGAAGTTTAATAGTGCATTTTACTCGCCATTTCATGCGCTTTGAGAAGCCGCATAGCACAATACGCTATCTGAAATAGGAGTCACGTAAATTGAAAAATGTGATAGAATTTCCCTGAATTCTTATATTAACCTTAATGTAAAATGATCTAATCGGGTCTCTGTTCGCCCTACCATAGAAGTCTAATAGTGTATTTCACTCGACATTTCATGTGCTTTGATATGCCGCTTAGCCCAATACGCTATCTGAAATAGGAGCGACGTAAATTGAACAAATGTGATAGAATTTTGCTGACTTCTTAAATTAACCCATAATATAAAGTGATCTACTCGGGTCTCTGTTTGCCCTACCCTAGAACTTTAATAGTGCACTTTATTCGCCATTTCATACGCTTTGAGATGCCGCTTAGCCCAATACGCTATCTGAAATAGGAGCGACGTAAGTTGAACAAATGTGATAGAATTTCGTTGAATTCTTTTATTAACCATAATGTAAAATGATCTAATCGGGTCTCTGTTTGCCCTACCCTAGAAGTTTAATAGTGCATTTCACTCGTCATTTCATGCGCTTTGAGATGCCGCTAAGCCCAATAAGCCATCTGAATAGGAGCGACGTAAATTGAACAAATGTGATAGAATTTCGCTGAATTCTTATATTAACCTTAATGTAAAATGATCTAATCGGGTCTCTGTTCGCCCTACCCTAGAAGTTTAATAGTGCATTTCACTCGTAATTGCATGCGCTTTGAGATGCCGCATAGCCCAATTAGCTATCTGAAATAGGAGCGACGTAAATTGAACAAATGTGATAGAATTTCGCTGAATTCTTGTATTAACCAAAATATAAAATGATCTAATCGGGTCCCTGATTGCCTTATCATAGAAGTTTAATAGTGCATTTCACTCGCCAATCCACGCGCTTTAAGACGCCGCCTAGCCCAGTACGCTATCTGAAATAGGAACGACGTAAATTGAACAAATGTGGTAGAATTTTGCTGAATTCTTAAATTAACCATAATATAAACTGATCTAATCGGGTCTCTGTTTGCCCTACCCTAGAAGTTTAATAGTGCGTTTTACTCGCCATTTCATGCGCTTTCAGATGCCGCTTAGCCCAATACGCTATCTGAAATATCAAAGACGTAAATTGAACAAATGTGATAGAATTTCGCTGAATTCTTATATTACCCTTAATGTAAAATGATCTAATCGGGTCTCTGTTCGCCCTAAACTAGAAGTTTCAGAGTGCATTTCACTCGTAATTGCATGCGCCTTGAGATGCCGCATAGCCCAATTAGCTATATGAAATAGGAGCGACGTAAATTGAACAAATGTGATAGAATTTCGCTGAATTCTTGTATTAACCAAAATATAAAATGATCTAATCGGGTCTCTGATTGCCTTATCATAGAAGTTTAATAGTGCATTTCACTCGCCATTCCACGCGCTTTAAGATGCCGCCTAGCCCAGTACGCTATCTGAAATAGGAACGACGTAAATTGAACAAATGTGATAGGATTTTGCAGAATTCTTAATTAACCATAATATAAAATGATCTAATCGGGTCTCTCGTTGCCCTACCCTAGAAATTTAACAGTGCATTTTACTCGCCATTTCATGCGCTTTGAGCTGCCGCTTAGCCCAATACGCTATCTGAAATAGGAGCGACGTAAGTTGAACAAATGTGATAGAGTTTCGCTGAATTCTTAAATTAACCATAATATAAAATGATCTAGTCGGGTCTCTGATTGCCCTATCATAGAAGTTTAACAGTGCATTTCACTCATCATTTCATGCGCTTTGAGATGCCGCTTTGCCCAATAAGCTATCTGAAATAGGAGCGACGTAAATTGAACAAATGTGATAGAATTTCCCTGAAATCTTATATTAAACAAAACGTAAAATGATCTAATCGGGTCTCTGTTCGCCCTAGCCTAGAAGTTTAATCGTGCATTTTACTCGCCATTTCATGCGCTTTGAGATGCCGCTTAGCCCAATACGCTATCTGAAATAGGAACGACGTAAACTGAACAAATGTGATAGAATTTCCCTGAATTCTTATATTAACCTTAATGTAAAATGACCTAATCGGTTCTCTGTTCGCCCTACCCTAGAAGTTTAATAGTGCCTTTCACTCGTCATTCCATGCACTTTAAGATGCCGCTTAGCCCAATACGCTATCTGAAATAGGAACGACGTAAATTGAACAAATGTGATAGAATTTTGCTGAATTCTTAAATTAACCATAATATAAAATGATATAATCGGGTCTCTGTTTGCACTACTCTAGAAGTGTAATAGTGCATTTTACTCGCCATTTCATGCGCTTTGAGAAGCCGCATAGCACAATACGCTATCTGAAATAGGAGTCACGTAAATTGAAAAATGTGATAGAATTTCCCTGAATTCTTATATTAACCTTAATGTAAAATGATCTAATCGGGTCTCTGTTCGCCCTACCATAGAAGTCTAATAGTGCATTTCGCCCGACATTTCATGTGCTTTGAGATGCCGCTTAGCCCAATACGCTATCTGAAATAGGAGCGACGTAAATTGAACGAATGTGATAGAATTTTGCTGACTTCTTAAATTAACCATAATATAAAGTGATCTACTCGGGTCTCTGTTTGCCCTACCCTAGAACTTTAATAGTGCACTTTATTCGCCATTTCATACGCTTTGAGATGCCGCTTAGCCCAATACGGTATCTGAATAGGAGCGACGTAAATTGAACAAATGTGATAGAATTTCGCTGAATTCTTATATTAACCTTAATGTACAATGATCTCATCGGGTCTCTGTTCGCCCTACCCTAGAAGTGAATAGTGCATTTCACTCGTCATTTCATGCGCTTTGAGATGCCGCTTAGCCCAATACGCTATCTGACATAGGAGCGACGTAAATTGAACAAATGTGATAGAATTCCGCTGAATTCTTATATTAACCAAAGTATAAAATGATCTAATATAGTCTCTGATTGCCCTATCATTGAAGGTTAATAGTGCATTTTACTCGCCATTCCACGCGCTTTAAGATGCCGCCTAGCCCAGTACGCTGTCTGAAATAGAAGCGACGCAAATTGAACAAGTGTGATAGAATCTCGCTGAATACTTATATTAACCTTAATGTAAAATGATCTAATCGGGTCTCTGTTCTCCCTACCCTAGAAGTTTAATAGTGCATGTCACTCGTCATTTCATGCGCTTTGAGATGACGCTTAACCCAATACGCTATCTGAAATAGGAGCGACGTAAGTTGAACAAATGTGACAGAATTACGCTGCATTCTTATATTCACCTTAATGTAAAATGTTCTCTTCGGGTCTCTGTTCGCCCTACCCTAGAAGTATAATAGTGCATTTTACTCGCCCTTCCACGCGCTTTAAGATGCCGCCTAGCCCAATAGGCTATCTGAAATAGGAGCGACGTAAGATGAACAAATGTGATAGAATTACGCTGAATTCTTATATTAACCGTAATATAAAATGATCTAATCGGGTCTCTGCTTGCCCTACCCTAGAAGTTTATTGGTGCATTTTACTCGTCATTTCATGCGCTTTGAGATGCCGCTTTGC
The DNA here is from genome assembly GCA_916610135.2 of Macropis europaea. NCBI lineage: Eukaryota > Metazoa > Arthropoda > Insecta > Hymenoptera > Melittidae > Macropis > Macropis europaea. Next base: position 60,146 of record CAKAJE020000129.1, on the reverse strand, counting down.
CCAATACGCTATCTGAAATAGGAGCGACGTAAATTGAACGAATGTGATAGAATTTCGCTCAATTCTTAAATTAACCATAATATAAAATGATCTAATCTGGTCTCTGTTTGCCCTATCCTAGAACTTTAATAGTGCATTTTACTCGTCATTTCATGCGCTTTGAGATGCCGCTTAGCCTAATACGCTATCTGAAATTGGAGCGATATAAGTTGAACAAATGTGATAGAATTTCGCTGAATTCTTTTATTAACCATAATGTAAAACGATCTAATCGGATCTCTGTCCGCCCGAGTCTAGAACTTTAATAGTGCATTTTATTCGCCATTTCATACGCTTTGAATGCCGCTTTGCCCAATACGCTATCTGAAATAGGAGCGACGTAAATTGAGCAAATGTGATAGAATTTTGCTGAATTCTTAAATTAACCATAATATAAAGTGATCTAATCGGGTCCCTGTTGGCCTACCCTAGAAGTTTAATAGTGCATTTCACTCGTCATTTCATGCGCTTTGAGATGCCGCTAAGCCCAATAAGCTATCTGTAATAGGAGCGACGTAAATTTTACAAATGTGATAGAATTTCGTTGAATTCTTATATTAACCAAAATATAAAATGATCTAATCGGGTCTCTGATTGCCCTATCATAGAACTTTAATAGTGCATTTTACTCGCCATTCCACGCGCTTTAAGTTGCCGCCTAGCCCAGCACGCTATCTGAAATAGGAGCTACGTAAGTTGAACAAATGTCACAGAATTACGCTGAATTCTTATATTAACCGTAATATAAAATGATCTAATCGGGTCTCTGTTTGCCTTATCCTAGAAGTTTAATAGTGCATTTTACTCGCCATTTCATGCGCTTTGAGATGCCTCTTAGCCCAATACGCTATCTGAAATAGGAGCGACGTAAATTGAACAAATGTGATAGAATTTCGCTGAATTCTTATATTAACCAAAATATAAAATGATCTAATCCGGTCTCTGTTTGCCCTACCCTAGAAGTTTAATAGTGCATTTTACGAGCCATTTCTTGCGCTTTGAGCTGCAGCTTAGCCCAATACGCTATCTGAAATAGGAGCGACGTAAATTGAACAAATGTGATAGAATTAGGCTGGATTCTTATATTAACCAAAATATAAAATGAACTAATCGGGTCTCTGATTGCCCTATCATAGAAGTTTAACAGTGCATTTTACTCGCCATTCCACGCGGTTTAAGTTGCCGCCTAGCCCAGTACGCTATCTGAAATAGGAGCGACGTAAGTTGAACAAATGTGATAGAATTTCCCTGAAATCTTATATTAAAGAAAATATAAAATGATCTAAACGGGACTCTGATTGCCCTATCATAGAAGTTTAGTAGTGCATTTTACTCGCCCTTCCACGCGCTTTAAGATGCCGCCTAGCCCAGTACACTATCTGAAATAGGAGCGACGTAAATTGAAAAAATGTGATAGAATTTCGCTGAATTCTTATATCAACCAAAATATAAAATGATCTAATGGGGTCTCTGTTTGCCCTACCCTAGAACTTTAATAGTGCATTTTACTCGCCCTTTCGTGCGCTTTGAGATGCCGCTTAGCCCAATACGCTATCTGAAATAGGAGCGACGTAAATTGAACAACTGTGATAGAATTTCGCTGAATTCTTATCTTAACCTTCATGTAAAATGATCTAATCGGGGCTCTGGTTGCCCTACCCTAGAAGTTTAATAGTGCATTTTACTCGCCATTTCATTCGCCTTGAGATGCCGCTTATCCCAATACGCTATCTGAAATAGGAGCGACGTAAATTGAACGAATGTGATAGAATTTCGCTGAATTCTTATATTAACCAAAATATAAAATGATCTAAGCGGGTCTCTGATTGCCCTATCATAGAAGCTTAATAGTGCATTTTACTCGCCATTCCACGCCCTTTAAGTTGCCGCCTAGCCCAGTACGCTATCTGAAATAGGAGCTACGTAAGTTGAACAAATGTCACAGAATTACGCTGAATTCTTATATTAACCGTAATATAAAATGATCTAATCGGGTCTCTGTTTGCCTTATCCTAGAAGTTTAATAGTGCATTTTACTCGCCATTTCTTGCGCTATGAAATGCCGCTTAGCCCAATACGCTATCTGAAATATCAGCGACGTAAATTGAACAAATGTGATAGAATTACGCTGAATTCTTATATTAACCGTAATATAAAATGATCTGATCGGGTCTCTGTTTGCCTTATCCTAGAAGTTCAATAGTGCATTTCACTCGTCATTTAATGCGCTTTGAGATGCCGCTTAGCCCAATAAGCTATCTGAAATAGGAGCGACGTAAATTGAACAAATGTGATAGACTTTTTCTGAATTCTTAAATAAACCATAATATGAAATGATCTAATCGGGTCTCAGTTTGCCCTACCCTAGAAGTTTAACAGTGCATTTTAGTCGCCATTTCATGCGCTTTGAGATGCCGCTTAGCCCAATACGCTATCTGAAATAGTAGCGACGTAAATTGAACAAACGTGATAGAATTTCCCTGAATTCTTAAATTAACCATAACATAAAATGATCTAATCGGGTCTCTGTTTGCCCTACCCTAGAAGTTTAATAGTGCATTTTACTCGCCATTTCATGCGCTTTGAGATGCCGCTTAGCCCGATACGCTATCTGAAATAGGAGCGACGTAAATTGAACAAATGTTGTAGAATTTCGCTGAATTCTTATATTAACCAAAATATAAAATGATCTAATCGGGTCTCTGATTGCCCTATCATAGATGATTAATAGTGCATTTTACTCGCCACTCCACGCGCTTTAGGATGCCGCCTAACCCAGTGCGCTATCCGAAATAGGAGCGACGTAAATTGAACAAATGTGATAGAATTTCCCTGAAATCTTAAATTAACTATAATATAAAATGATCTAATCGGGTCACTGATTGCCCTATCATTGAACCTTAATAGTGCATTTTACTCCCCATTCCACGCGCTTTAAGATGTCGCCTAGCCCAGTACGCTATCTGAAATAGGAGCGACCTAAATTGAACGAATGTGATAGAATTTTGCTGAATTCTTAAATTAACCATAATATAAAATGATGTAATCGGGTCTCTGCTTGCCCTACCCTAGAAGTTTAATAGTGCATTTTACTCGCTATTTCATGCGCTTTGAGATGCCGCTTAGCCCAATACGCTATCTGAAATAGGAACGACGTAAATTGAACAAATGTGATAGAATTTCCCTGAATTCTTATATTAATCTTAATGTAAAATGATGTAATCGGTTCCCTGTTCGCCCTACCCTAGAAGTTTAATAGTGCCTTTCACTCGTCATTTCATGCGCTTTGAGATTCAGCTTAGCCCAATACGCTATCTGAAATAGGAACGACGTAAATTGAACAAATGTGATAGAATTTTGCTGAATTCTTATATTAACCGTAATATAAAATGATCTAATCTGGTCTCTGTTTGCCCTACCCTAGAACTTTAATAGTGCATTTCACTCGACATTTCATGCGCTTTGAGATGCCGCTTAGCCCAATACGCTATCTGAAATAGGAGCGATATAAATTGAACAAATGTGATAGGATTTCGCTGAATTCTTTTATTAACCATAATGTCGAATGATCTAATCGGTTCTCTCTTCGCCCTACCCTAGAAGTTTAATAGTGCCTTTCACTCGCCATTTCATGCGCTTTGAAATGCCGCTTAGCCCAATACGCTATCTGAAATAGGAGCGACGTAAATTGAACAAATGTGATTGAATTTCGCTGAATTCTTATATTAACCTTAATGTAAAATGATCTAATCGGGTCTCTGTTCGCCCTACCCTAGAAGTTTAATAGTGCATTTCACTCGTAATTGCATGCGCTTTGAGATGCCGCATAGCCCAATTAGCTATCTGAAATAGGAGCGACGTAAATTGAACAAATGTGATAGAATTTCCCTGAAATCTTATTTTAAACAAAATGTAAAATGATCTAATCGGGTCTCTGTTCGCCCTAGCCTAGAAGTTTAATCGTGCATTTTACTCGCCATTTCATGCGCTTTGAGAAGCCGCATAGCACAATACGCTATCTGAAATAGGAGTCACGTGAATTAAAAAATGTGATAGAATTTCCCTGAATTCTTATATTAACCTTAATGTAAAATGATCTAATCGGGTCTCTGTTCGCCCTACCATAGAAGTCTAATAGTGTATTTCACTCGACATTTCATGCGCTTTCAGATGCCGCTTAGCCCAATACGCTATCTGAAATATCAAAGACGTAAATTGAACAAATGTGATAGAATTTCGCTGAATTCTTATATTACCCTTAATGTAAAATGATCTAATCGGGTCTCTGTTCGCCCTACCCTAGAAGTTTAAGAGTGCATTTCACTCGTAATTGCATGCGCTTTGAGATGCCGCATAGCCCAATTAGCTATATGAAATAGGAGCGACGTAAATTGAACAAATGTGATAGACTTTCGCTGAATTCTTGTATTAACCAAAATATAAAATGATCTAATCGGGTCTCTGATTGCCCTATCATAGAAGTTTAATAGTGCATTTCACTCGCCATTCCACGCGCTTTAAGATGCCGCCTAGCCCAGTACGCTATCTGAAATAGGAACGACGTAAATTGAACAAATGTGATAGGATTTTGCAGAATTCTTAAATTAACCATAATATAAAATGATCTAATCGGGTCTCTGGTTGCCCTACCCTAGAAATTTAACAGTGCATTTTACTCGCCATTTCATGCGCTTTGAGATGCCGCTTAGCCCAATACACTATCTGAAATAGGAGCGACGTAAGTTGAACAAATGTGATAGAGTTTCGCTGAATTCTTAAATTAACCATAATATAAAATGATCTAGTCGGGTCTCTGATTGCCCTATCATAGAAGTTTAACAGTGCATTTCACTCATCATTTCATGCGCTTTGAGATGCCGCTTTGCCCAATAAGCTATCTGAAATAGGAGCGACGTAAATTGAACAAATGTGATAGAATTTCCCTGTAATCTTATATTAAACAAAATGTAAAATGATCTAATCGGGTCTCTGTTCGCCCTAGCCTAGAAGTTTAATCGTGCATTTTACTCGCCATTTCATGCGCTTCGAGATGCCGCTTAGCCCAATACGCTATCTGAAATAGGAGTCACGTAAATTGAAAAATGTGATAGAATTTCCCTGAATACTTATATTAACCTTAATGTAAAATGATCTAATCGGGTCTCTGTTCGCCCTACCATAGAAGTCTAATAGTGCATTTCGCTCGACATTTCATGTGCTTTGAGATGCCGCTTAGCCCAATACGCTATCTGAAATAGGAGCGACGTAAATTGAACGAATGTGATAGAATTTTGCTGACTTCTTAAATTAACCATAATATAAAGTGATCTACTCGGGTCTCTGTTTGCCCTACCCTAGAACTTTAATAGTGCACTTTATTCGCCATTTCATACGCTTTGAGATGCCGCTTAGCCCAATACGCTATCTGAATAGGAGCGACGTAAATTGAACAAATGTGATAGAATTTCGCTGAATTCTTATATTAACCTTAATATAAAATGAACTAATCGGGTCTCCGTTTGCCTTATCCTAGAAGTTTAATAGCGCATTTTACTAGCCATTTCATGCGCTTTGAGAGGCCGCTTAGCCCAATACGCTATCTGAAATAGGAGCGACGTAAATTGAACAAATGTGATAGAATTTCCGTGAAATCTTATATTAAACAAAATATAAAATGATCTAATCGGGTCTCTGATTGCCCTATCATAGAAGTTCAATAGTGCATTTTACTCGCCACTTCATGCGCTTTGAGATGCCGCTTAGCTCAATACGCTATCTGACATAGGAGCGACGTAAATTGAACAAATGTGATAGAATTCCGCTGAATTCTTATATTAACCAAAGTATAAAATGATCTAATATAGTCTCTGATTGCCCTATCATTGAAGGTTAATAGTGCATTTTACTCGCCATTCCACGCGCTTTAAGATGCCGCCTAGCCCAGTACGCTGTCTGAAATAGAAGCGACGCAAATTGAACAAGTGTGATAGAATCTCGCTGAATACTTATATTAACCTTAATGTAAAATGATCTAATCGGGTCTCTGTTCTCCCTACCCTAGAAGTTTAATAGTGCATGTCACTCGTCATTTCATGCGCTTTGAGATGACGCTTAACCCAATACGCTATCTGAAATAGGAGCGACGTAAGTTGAACAAATGTGACAGAATTACGCTGCATTCTTATATTCACCTTAATGTAAAATGTTCTCTTCGGGTCTCTGTTCGCCCTACCCTAGAAGTATAATAGTGCATTTTACTCGCCCTTCCACGCGCTTTAAGATGCCGCCTAGCCAATAGGCTATGTGAAATAGGAGCGACGTAAGATGAACAAATGTGATAGAATTACGCTGAATTCTTATATTAACCGTAATATAAAATGAACTAATCGGGTCTCCGTTTGCCTTATCCTAGAAGTTTAATAGCGCATTTTACTAGCCATTTCATGCGCTTTGAGAGGCCGCTTAGGCCAATACGCTATCTGAAATAGGAGCGACGTAAATTGAACAAATGTGATAGAATTTCCGTGAAATCTTATATTAAACAAAATATAAAATGATCTAATCGGGTCTCTGATTGCCCTATCATAGAAGTTTAGTAGTGCATTTTACTCGACCTTCCACGCGCTTTAAGATGCCGTCTAGCCCAGTACGCTATCTGAAATAGGAGCGACGTAAGATGAACAAATGTGATAGAATTACGCTGAATTCTTATATTAACCGTAATATAAAATGATCTAATCGGGTCTCCGTTTGCCTTATCCTAAAAGTTTATTAGCGCATTTTACTCGCCATTTCATGCGCTTTGAGAGGCCGCTTAGCCCAATACGCTATCTGAAATAGGAGCGACGTAAATTGAACAAATGTGATAGAATTTCCGTGAGTCCTTATATTAACCTTAATGTAAAATGATCTAATCGGGTCTCTGATTGCCCTATCATAGAAGTTTAGTGGTGCATTTTCCTCGCCATTCCACGCGCTTTAAGATGCCGCCTAGCCCAGTATGCTATCTGAAATAGGAGCGACGTAAATTGAGCAAATGTGATAGAATTTTGCTGAATTCTTAAATTAACCATAATATAAAGTGATCTAATCGGGTCCCTGTTGGCCTACCCTAGAAGTTTAATAGTGCATTTCACTCGTCATTTCATGCGCTTGGAGATGCCGCTAAGCCCAATAAGCTATCTGTAATAGGAGCGACGTAAATTTTACAAATGTGATAGAATTTCGTTGAATTCTTATATTAACCAAAATATAAAATGATCTAATCGGGTCTCTGATTGCCCTATCATAGAACTTTAATAGTGCATTTTACTCGCCATTCCACGTGCTTTAAGATGCCGCCTAGCACAGTACGCTATCTGAAATAGGAGCGACGTAACTTGAACAAATGTGATAGATTCACGCTGCATTCTTATATTAACCGTAATATAAAATGATCTAATCGGGTCTCTGTTTGCCTTATCCTAGAAGTATAATAGTGCATTATACTCGCCATTTCATGCGCTTTTAGATGCCGCTTAGCCCAGGACGCTATCTGAAATAGGAACGACGTAAATTGAACAAATGTGATAGAATTTCGCTGAATTCTTATATTAAACAAAATATAAAATGATCTAATCGGGTCTCTGTTTGCCCTACCCTAGAAGTTTAATCGTGCATTTTACACGCCATTTCATGCGCTTTGAGATGCCGCTTAGCCCAATAGGCTATCTGAAATAGGAGCGACGTAAATTTAACAAATGTGATAGAATTTCGCTGAATTCTTATATTAACCAAGGTATAAAATGATCTAGTCTGGTCTCTGATTGCCCTACCATAGAAGGTTAATAGTGCATTTTACTCGCCATTCCACATGCTTTAAGATGCCGCCTAGCCCAGTAGGCTGTCTGAAATAGGAGCGACGTAAATTGAACAAATGTGATAGAATCTCGCTGAATACTTATATTAACTTTAATGTAAAATCATCTAATCGGGTCTCTGTTCGCCCTACCCTAGAAGTTTAATAGTGCATTTTACTCGTCATTTCATGCGCTTTGAGATGCCGGTAAGCACAATAAGCTATCTGAAATAGCAGCGACGTAAATTGAACAAATGTGAAAGAACTACGCCGAATTCTTATATTAACCGTAATATAAAATGATCTAATCGGGACTCTGTTTGCCTTATCCTAGAAGTTTAATAGGGAATTTTACTCGCCATTCCACGCGCTTTAAGATGCCGCCTAGCCCAGTACGCTACCTGAAATAGGAGCGACGTAAGTTGAACAAATGTGATAGAATTACGCTGAATTCTTATATTAACCGTAATATAAAATGATCTAATCGGGTCTCTGTTTGCCCTACCCTAGAAGTTTAATAGTGCATATCACTCGTCATTTCATGCGCTTTGAGACCCCGCTTCGCCCAATAAGCTATTTGAAATAGGAGCGACGTAAATTGAACAAATGTGATAGGATTTCGCTGAATTCTTAAAGTAACCTTAATATAAAATGATCTAATCGGGTCTCTGGTTTCCCTACCATAGAAGTTTCATTGTGCATTTTACTCGCCATTCCACGCGCCTTAAGATGCCGTCTAGCACAGTACGCTATCTGAAATAGGAGCGACGTAAATTGAACAAATGTGATAGAATTTCGCTGAATTCTTAAATTAACCTTAATATAAAATGATCTAATCGGGTCTCTGTTTGCCCTACCCTAGAAGTTTAATAGTGCATTGCACTCGTCATTTCATCCGCTTTGAGATGCCGCTAAGCACAATAAGCTATCTGGAATAGCAGCGACGTAAATTGAACAAATGTGAAAGAACTACGCCGCATTCTTATATTAACCGTAATATAAAATGATCTAATCGGGTCTCTGTTTGCCCTACCCAAGAAGTTTAATAGGGCATTTCACTCGACACTTCATGCGCTTTGAGATGCCGCTAAGCCCAATAAGCTATCTGAAATAGGAGCAACGTAAATTGAACAAATGTGATAGAATTTCGCTGAATTCTTACATTAACCATAATGTAAAATGATCTAATCGGGTCTCTGTTTGCCCTACCCTAGAAGTTTAATAGTGCATATCACTCGTCATTTCATGCGCTTTGAGACGCCGCTTCGCCCAATAAGCTATTTGAAATAGGAGCGACGTAAATTGAACAAATGTGATAGGATTTCGCTGAATTCTTATATTAACCAAAGTATAAAATGATCTAATATAGTCTCTGATTGCCCTATCATTGAAGGTTAATAGTGCATTTTACTCGCCATTCCACGCGCTTTAAGATGCCGCCTAGCCCAGTACGCTGTCTGAAATAGAAGCGACGCAAATTGAACAAGTGTGATAGAATCTCGCTGAATACTTATATTAACCTTAATGTAAAATGATCTAATCGGGTCTCTGTTCTCCCTACCCTAGAAGTTTAATAGTGCATGTCACTCGTCATTTCATGCGCTTTGAGATGACGCTTAACCCAATACGCTATCTGAAATAGGAGCGACGTAAGTTGAACAAATGTGACAGAATTACGCTGCATTCTTATATTCACCTTAATGTAAAATGTTCTCTTCGGGTCTCTGTTCGCCCTACCCTAGAAGTATAATAGTGCATTTTACTCGCCCTTCCACGCGCTTTAAGATGCCGCCTAGCCCAATAGGCTATCTGAAATAGGAGCGACGTAAGATGAACAAATGTGATAGAATTACGCTGAATTCTTATATTAACCGTAATATAAAATGATCTAATCGGGTCTCCGTTTGCCTTATCCTAGAAGTTTAATAGCGCATTTTACTAGCCATTTCATGCGCTTTGAGAGGCCGCTTAGCCCAATACGCTATCTGAAATAGGAGCGACGTAAATTGAACAAATGTGATAGAATTTCCGTGAAATCTTATATTAAACAAAATATAAAATGATCTAATCGGGTCTCTGATTGCCCTATCATAGAAGTTTAGTAGTGCATTTTACTCGACCTTCCACGCGCTTTAAGATGCCGTCTAGCCCAGTACGCTATCTGAAATAGGAGCGACGTAAGATGAACAAATGTGATAGAATTACGCTGAATTCTTATATTAACCGTAATATAAAATGATCTAATCGGGTCTCCGTTTGCCTTATCCTAAAAGTTTATTAGCGCATTTTACTCGCCATTTCATGCGCTTTGAGAGGCCGCTTAGCCCAATACGCTATCTGAAATAGGAGCGACGTAAATTGAACAAATGTGATAGAATTTCCGTGAGTCCTTATATTAACCTTAATGTAAAATGATCTAATCGGGTCTCTGATTGCCCTATCATAGAAGTTTAGTGGTGCATTTTCCTCGCCATTCCACGCGCTTTAAGATGCCGCCTAGCCCAGTATGCTATCTGAAATAGGAGCGACGTAAATTGAGCAAATGTGATAGAATTTTGCTGAATTCTTAAATTAACCATAATATAAAGTGATCTAATCGGGTCCCTGTTGGCCTACCCTAGAAGTTTAATAGTGCATTTCACTCGTCATTTCATGCGCTTTGAGATGCCGCTAAGCCCAATAAGCTATCTGTAATAGGAGCGACGTAAATTTTACAAATGTGATAGAATTTCGTTGAATTCTTATATTAACCAAAATATAAAATGATCTAATCGGGTCTCTGATTGCCCTATCATAGAACTTTAATAGTGCATTTTACTCGCCATTCCACGTGCTTTAAGATGCCGCCTAGCACAGTACGCTATCTGAAATAGGAGCGACGTAACTTGAACAAATGTGATAGATTCACGCTGCATTCTTATATTAACCGTAATATAAAATGATCTAATCGGGTCTCTGTTTGCCTTATCCTAGAAGTATAATAGTGCATTATACTCGCCATTTCATGCGCTTTTAGATGCCGCTTAGCCCAGGACGCTATCTGAAATAGGAACGACGTAAATTGAACAAATGTGATAGAATTTCGCTGAATTCTTATATTAACCATAATATAAAATGATCTAATCGGGTCTCTGTTTGCCCTACCCTAGAAGTTTAATAGTGCATTTTACACGCCATTTCATGCGCTTTGAGATGCCGCTTAGCCCAATAGGCTATCTGAAATAGGAGCGACGTAAATTTAACAAATGTGATAGAATTTCGCTGAATTCTTATATTAACCAAGGTATAAAATGATCTAGTCTGGTCTCTGATTGCCCTACCATAGAAGGTTAATAGTGCATTTTACTCGCCATTCCACATGCTTTAAGATGCCGCCTAGCCCAGTAGGCTGTCTGAAATAGGAGCGACGTAAATTGAACAAATGTGATAGAATCTCGCTGAATACTTATATTAACTTTAATGTAAAATGATCTAATCGGGTCTCTGTTCGCCCTACCCTAGAAGTTTAATAGTGCATTTTACTCGTCATTTCATGCGCTTTGAGATGCCGGTAAGCACAATAAGCTATCTGAAATAGCAGCGACGTAAATTGAACAAATGTGAAAGAACTACGCCGATTTCTTATATTAACCGTAATATAAAATGATCTAATCGGGTCTCTGTTTGCCTTATCCTAGAAGTTTAATAGGGAATTTTACTCGCCATTCCACGCGCTTTAAGATGCCGCCTAGCCCAGTACGCTACCTGAAATAGGAGCGACGTAAGTTGAACAAATGTGATAGAATTACGCTGAATTCTTATATTAACCGTAATATAAAATGATCTAATCGGGTCTCTGTTTGCCCTACCCTAGAAGTTTAATAGTGCATATCACTCGTCATTTCATGCGCTTTGAGACCCCGCTTCGCCCAATAAGCTATTTGAAATAGGAGCGACGTAAATTGAACAAATGTGATAGGATTTCGCTGAATTCTTAAAGTAACCTTAATATAAAATGATCTAATCGGGTCTCTGGTTTCCCTACCATAGAAGTTTCATTGTGCATTTTACTCGCCATTCCACGCGCCTTAAGATGCCGTCTAGCACAGTACGCTATCTGAAATAGGAGCGACGTAAATTGAACAAATGTGATAGAATTTCGCTGAATTCTTAAAGTAACCTTAATATAAAATGATCTAATCGGGTCTCTGTTTGCCCTACCCTAGAAGTTTAATAGTGCATTTCACTCGTCATTTCATCCGCTTTGAGATGCCGCTAAGCACAATAAGCTATCTGGAATAGCAGCGACGTAAATTGAACAAATGTGAAAGAACTACGCCGCATTCTTATATTAACCGTAATATAAAATGATCTAATCGGGTCTCTGTTTGCCCTACCCAAGAAGTTTAATAGGGCATTTCACTCGACACTTCATGCGCTTTGAGATGCCGCTAAGCCCAATAAGCTATCTGAAATAGGAGCAACGTAAATTGAACAAATGTGATAGAATTTCGCTGAATTCTTACATTAACCATAATGTAAAATGATCTAATCGGGTCTCTGTTTGCCCTACCCTAGAAGTTTAATAGTGCATATCACTCGTCATTTCATGCGCTTTGAGACGCCGCTTCGCCCAATAAGCTATTTGAAATAGGAGCGACGTAAATTGAACAAATGTGATAGGATTTCGCTGAATTCTTAAAGTAACCTTAATATAAAATGATCTAATCGGGTCTCTGGTTTCCCTACCATAGAAGTTTCATTGTGCATTTTACTCGCCATTCCACGCGCCTTAAGATGCCGTCTAGCACAGTACGCTATCTGAAATAGGAGCGACGTAAATTGAACAAATGTGATAGAATTTCGCTGAATTCTTAAAGTAACCTTAATATAAAATGATCTAATCGGGTCTCTGGTTTCCCTACCATAGAAGTTTCATTGTGCATTTTACTCGCCATTCCACGCGCCTTAAGATGCCGTCTAGCACAGTACGCTATCTGAAATAGGAGCGACGTAAATTGAACAAATGTGATAGAATTTCGCTGAATTCTTATATTAACCTTAATGTAAAATGATGTAATCGGGTCTCTGATTGCCCTATCATAGAAGTTTAATAGTGCATTTTACTCGCCATTCCACGCGCTTTAAGTTGCCGCCTAGCCCAGCACGCTATCCGAAATAGGAGCTACGTAAGTTGAACAAATGTCACAGAATTACGCTGAATTCTTATATTAACCGTAATATAAAATGATCTAATCGGGTATCTGTTTGCCTTATCCTAGAAGTTTAATAGTGCATTTTACTCGCCATTTCTTGCGCTTTGAGATGACGCTTAGCACAAGTCGCTCTCTGAAATAGGAGCGATGTAAATTGAACAAATGTGATAGAATTTCGCTGAATTCTTATATTAACCTTAATGTAAAATGATCTAATCGGGTCTCCGATTGCCCTACCCTAGAAGTTTAATAGTGCATTTCACTCGTCATTTCATGCGCTTTGAGATGCCGCTTAGCCCAATACGCTATCTGAAATAGGAGCGACGTAAATTGAACAAATGTGATAGAATTTCGCTGAATTCTTATATTAACCAAAATATGAAATGATCTAATCGGGTCTCTGATTGCCCTACCCTAGAAGTTTAATAGTGCATTTTACTCGCCATTTAATGCGCTTTGCGATGCCGCTTAGCCCAATACGCTATCTGAAATAGGAGCGACGTAAATTGAACAAATGTGATAGAATTTCGCTGAATTCTTATATTAACCAAAATATAAAATGATCTAATCGGGTCTCTGATTGCCCTACCCTAGAAGTTTAATAGTGCATTTTACTCGCCATTTCATGCGCTTTGAGATGCCGCTTAGCCCAATACGCTATCTGAAATAGGAGCGACGTAAATTAAACAAATGTGATGGAACTTCGCTGAATTCTTGTATTAACCATAATATAAAACGATCTAATCGGGTCTCTGATTGCCCTATCATAGAAGTTTAACAGTGCATTTTACTCGCCATTCCACGCGCTTTAAGTTGCCGCCTAGCCCAGCACGCTATCTGAAATAGGAGCTACGTAAGTTGAACAAATGTCACAGAATTACGCTGAATTCTTATATTAACCGTAATATAAAATGATCTAATCGGGTCTCTGTTTGCCTTATCCTAGAAGTTTAATAGTGCATTTTACTCGCCATTTCATGCGCTTTGAGATGCCTCTTAGCCCAATACGCTATCTGAAATAGGAGCGACGTAAATTGAACAAATGTGATAGAATTTCGCTGAATTCTTATATTAACCAAAATATAAAATGATCTAATCCGGTCTCTGTTTGCCCTACCCTAGAAGTTTAATAGTGCATTTTACGAGCCATTTCTTGCGCTTTGAGCTGCAGCTTAGCCCAATACGCTATCTGAAATAGGAGCGACGTAAATTGAACAAATGTGATAGAATTAGGCTGGATTCTTATATTAACCAAAATATAAAATGAACTAATCGGGTCTCTGATTGCCCTATCATAGAAGTTTAACAGTGCATTTTACTCGCCATTCCACGCGGTTTAAGTTGCCGCCTAGCCCAGTACGCTATCTGAAATAGGAGCTACGTAACTTGAACAAATGTGACAGAATTACGCTGAATTCTTATATTAACCGTAATATAAAATGATCTATTCGGGTCTCTGTTCGCCCTACCCTAGAAGTTTAATAGTGCATTTCACTCGCCATTCCATGTGCTTTGAGATGCCGCTTAGCCCAATACGCTATCTGAAATAGGAGCGACGTAAATTGAACAAATGTGATAGAATTTCGCTGAATTCTTATATTAACCAAAATATAAAATGATATAATCGGGTCTCTGATTGCCCTATCATAGATGTTTAAGAGTGCATTTTACTCGCCATTCCACCCGCTTTGAGATGCCGCCTAGCCCAGTACGCTATCTGAAATAGGAGCGACGTAAGTTGAACAAATGTGATAGAATTTCCCTGAAATCTTATATTAAAGAAAATATAAAATGATCTAAACGGGACTCTGATTGCCCTATCATAGAAGTTTAGTAGTGAATTTTACTCGCCCGTCCGCGCGCTTTAAGATACCGCGTAGCTCAGCACGCTATCTGAAATAGGAGCGACGTAAATTGAACAAATGTGATAGAATTTTGCTGAATTCTTAAATTAACCATAATATAAAATGATGTAATCGGGTCTCTGTTCGCCCTACCCAAGAAGTTTAATAGTGCATTTCTCTCGTCATTTCATGCGCTTTGAGATGCCGCTTAGCCCAATACGCTATCTGAAATAGGAGCGACGTAAATTGAACAAATGTGATAAAATTTCGCTGAATTCTTATATTAACCGTAATATAAAATGATCTAATCGGGTCTCTGTTTGCCTTACCCTAGAAGTTTAATAGTGCATTTTACTCGCCATTTCATGCGCTTTGAGATGCCGCCTATCCGAGTACGCTATCTGAAATAGGAGCGACGTAAATTGAACAAATGTGTTAGAATCTTGCTGAATTCTTAAATTACCCATAATATAAAATGATCTAATCGGGTCTCTGATTGCCCTACCCTAGAAGTTTAGTAGTGCATTTTACTCGCCATTTCATGCGCCTTGAGATGCCGCTTATCCCAATACGCTATCTGAAATAGGAGCGACGTAAATTGAACAAATGTGATAGAATTTCGCTGAATTCTTCTATTAACCAAAATATAAAATGATGTAATCGGGTCTCTGATTGCCCTATCATAGAAGTTTAATAGTGCATTTTACTCGCCATTCCACGCGCTTTAAGTTGCCGCCTAGCCCAGCACGCTATCCGAAATAGGAGCTACGTAAGTTGAACAAATGTCACAGAATTACGCTGAATTCTTATATTAACCGTAATATAAAATGATCTAATCGGGTATCTGTTTGCCTTATCCTAGAAGTTTAATAGTGCATTTTACTCGCCATTTCTTGCGCTTTGAGATGACGCTTAGCACAAGTCGCTATCTGAAATAGGAGCGATGTAAATTGAACAAATGTGATAGAATTTCGCTGAATTCTTATATTAACCTTAATGTAAAATGATCTAATCGGGTCTCTGATTGCCCTACCCTAGAAGTTTAATAGTGCATTTCACTCGTCATTTCATGCGCTTTGAGATGCCGCTTAGCCCAATACGCTATCTGAAATAGGAGCGACGTAAATTGAACAAATGTGATAGAATATCGCTGAATTCTTATATTAACCAAAATATGAAATGATCTAATCGGGTCTCTGATTGCCCTACCCTAGAAGTTTAATAGTGCATTTTACTCGCCATTTAATGCGCTTTGAGATGCCGCTTAGCCCAATACGCTATCTGAAATAGGAGCGACGTAAATTGAACAAATGTGATAGAATTTCGCTGAATTCGTATATTAACCAAAATATAAAATGATCTAATCGGGTCTCTGATTGCCCTACCCTAGAAGTTTAATAGTGCATTTTACTCGCCATTTCATGCGCTTTGAGATGCCGCTTAGCCCAATACGCTATCTGAAATAGGAGCGACGTAAATTAAACAAATGTGATAGAACTTCGCTGAATTCTTGTATTAACCATAATATAAAACGATCTAATCGGGTCTCTGATTGCCCTATCATAGAAGTTTAACAGTGCATTTTACTCGCCATTCCACGCGCTTTAAGTTGCCGCCTAGCCCAGCACGCTATCTGAAATAGGAGCTACGTAAGTTGAACAAATGTCACAGAATTACGCTGAATTCTTATATTAACCGTAATATAAAATGATCTAATCGGGTCTCTGTTTACCTTATCCTAGAAGTTTAATAGTGCATTTTACTCGCCATTTCATGCGCTTTGAGATGCCTCTTAGCCCAATACGCTATCTGAAATAGGAGCGACGTAAATTGAACAAATGTGATAGAATTTCGCTGAATTCTTATATTAACCAAAATATAAAATGATCTAATCCGGTCTCTGTTTGCCCTACCCTAGAAGTTTAATAGTGCATTTTACGAGCCATTTCTTGCGCTTTGAGCTGCAGCTTAGCCCAATACGCTATCTGAAATAGGAGCGACGTAAATTGAACAAATGTGATAGAATTAGGCTGGATTCTTATATTAACCAAAATATAAAATGAACTAATCGGGTCTGTGATTGCCCTATCATAGAAGTTTAACAGTGCATTTTACTCGCCATTCCACGCGGTTTAAGTTGCCGCCTAGCCCAGTACGCTATCTGAAATAGGAGCTACGTAACTTGAACAAATGTGACAGAATTACGCTGAATTCTTATATTAACCGTAATATAAAATGATCTATTCGGGTCTCTGTTCGCCCTACCCCAGAAGTTTAATAGTGCATTTCACTCGCCATTTCATGCGCTTTGAGATGCCGCTTAGCCCAATACGCTATCTGAAATAGGAGCGACGTAAATTGAACAAATGTGATAGAATTTCGCTGAATTCTTATATTAACCAAAATATAAAATGATCTAATCGGGTCTCTGATTGCCCTATCATAGATGTTTAAGAGTGCATTTTACTCGCCATTCCACCCGCTTTGAGATGCCGCCTAGCCCAGTACGCTATCTGAAATAGGAGCGACGTAAGTTGAACAAATGTGATAGAATTTCCCTGAAATCTTATATTAAAGAAAATATAAAATGATCTAAACGGGACTCTGATTGCCCTATCATAGAAGTTTAGTAGTGCATTTTACTCGCCCTTCCACGCGCTTTAAGATGCCGCCTAGCCCAGTACACTATCTGAAATAGGAGCGACGTAAATTGAAAAAATGTGATAGAATTTCGCTGAATTCTTATATCAACCAAAATATAAAATGATCTAATGGGGTCTCTGTTTGCCCTACCCTAGAACTTTAATAGTGCATTTTACTCGCCCTTTCGTGCGCTTTGAGATGCCGCTTAGCCCAATACGCTATCTGAAATAGGAGCGACGTAAATTGAACAACTGTGATAGAATTTCGCTGAATTCTTATCTTAACCTTCATGTAAAATGATCTAATCGGGGCTCTGGTTGCCCTACCCTAGAAGTTTAATAGTGCATTTTACTCGCCATTTCATGCGCCTTGAGATGCCGCTTATCCCAATACGCTATCTGAAATAGGAGCGACGTAAATTGAACGAATGTGATAGAATTTCGCTGAATTCTTATATTAACCAAAATATAAAATGATCTAAGCGGGTCTCTGATTGCCCTATCATAGAAGCTTAATAGTGCATTTTACTCGCCATTCCACGCCCTTTAAGTTGCCGCCTAGCCCAGTACGCTATCTGCAATAGGAGCTACGTAAGTTGAACAAATGTCACAGAATTACGCTGAATTCTTATATTAACCGTAATATAAAATGATCTAATCGGGTCTCTGTTTGCCTTATCCTAGAAGTTTAATAGTGCATTTTACTCGCCATTTCTTGCGCTTTGAAATGCCGCTTAGCCCAATACGCTATCTGAAATATCAGCGACGTAAATTGAACAAATGTGATAGAATTACGCTGAATTCTTATATTAACCGTAATATAAAATGATCTGATCGGGTCTCTGTTTGCCTTATCCTAGAAGTTCAATAGTGCATTTCACTCCTCATTTAATGCGCTTTGAGATGCCGCTTAGCCCAATAAGCTATCTGAAATAGGAGCGACGTAAATTGAACAAATGTGATAGACTTTTTCTGAATTCTTAAATAAACCATAATATGAAATGATCTAATCGGGTCTCAGTTTGCCCTACCCTAGAAGTTTAACAGTGCATTTTAGTCGCCATTTCATGCGCTTTGAGATGCCGCTTAGCCCAATACGCTATCTGAAATAGTAGCGACGTAAATTGAACAAACGTGATAGAATTTCCCTGAATTCTTAAATTAACCATAACATAAAATGATCTAATCGGGTCTCTGTTTGCCCTACCCTAGAAGTTTAATAGTGCATTTTACTCGCCATTTCATGCGCTTTGAGATGCCGCTTAGCCCGATACGCTATCTGAAATAGGAGCGACGTAAATTGAACAAATGTTGTAGAATTTCGCTGAATTCTTATATTAACCAAAATATAAAATGATCTAATCGGGTCTCTGATTGCCCTATCATAGATGATTAATAGTGCATTTTACTCGCCACTCCACGCGCTTTAGGATGCCGCCTAACCCAGTGCGCTATCCGAAATAGGAGCGACGTAAATTGAACAAATGTGATAGAATTTCCCTGAAATCTTAAATTAACTATAATATAAAATGATCTAATCGGGTCACTGATTGCCCTATCATTGAACCTTAATAGTGCATTTTACTCCCCATTCCACGCGCTTTAAGATGTCGCCTAGCCCAGTACGCTATCTGAAATAGGAGCGACCTAAATTGAACGAATGTGATAGAATTTTGCTGAATTCTTAAATTAACCATAATATAAAATGATGTAATCGGGTCTCTGCTTGCCCTACCCTAGAAGTTTAATAGTGCATTTTACTCGCTATTTCATGCGCTTTGAGATGCCGCTTAGCCCAATACGCTATCTGAAATAGGAACGACGTAAATTGAACAAATGTGATAGAATTTCCCTGAATTCTTATATTAATCTTAATGTAAAATGATGTAATCGGTTCCCTGTTCGCCCTTCCCTAGAAGTTTAATAGTGCCTTTCACTCGTCATTTCATGCGCTTTGAGATTCAGCTTAGCCCAATACGCTATCTGAAATAGGAACGACGTAAATTGAACAAATGTGATAGAATTTTGCTGAATTCTTATATTAACCGTAATATAAAATGATCTAATCTGGTCTCTGTTTGCCCTACCCTAGAACTTTAATAGTGCATTTCACTCGACATTTCATGCGCTTTGAGGTGCCGCTTAGCCCAATACGCTATCTGAAATAGGAGCGATATAAATTGAACAAATGTGATAGGATTTCGCTGAATTCTTTTATTAACCATAATGTCGAATGATCTAATCGGTTCTCTCTTCGCCCTACCCTAGAAGTTTAATAGTGCCTTTCACTCGCCATTTCATGCGCTTTGAAATGCCGCTTAGCCCAATACGCTATCTGAAATAGGAGCGACGTAAATTGAACAAATGTGATAGAATTTCGCTGAATTCTTAAATTAACCATAATATAAAATGATGTAATCGGGTCTCTGTTTGTCCTACCCTAGAAGTTTAACAGTGCATTTTACTCGCCATTTCATGCGCTTTGAGAGGCCGCTTAGCCCAATACGCTATCTGAAATAGGAGCGACGTAAGTTGAACAAATGTGATAGAATTTCGCTGAATTCTTTTATGAACCATAATGTAAAATGATCTAATCGGGTCTCTGTTCGCCCTAGCCTAGAAGTTTAATAGCGCATTTTATTTGCCATTTCATGCGCTTTGAGATGCCTGTTAGCCCAATACGCTATCTGAAATAGGAGCGACGTAAGTTGAACAAATGTGATAGAATTACGCTGAATTCTTAAATTAATCATAATATAAAGTGATCTACTCGGGTCTCTGTTTGCCCTACCATAGAACTTTAATAGTGCATTTTACTCGCCATTCCGCGCGCTTTAAAGTGCCGCCTAGCCCAGTACGCTATCTGAAATAGGAGCGCCGTAAATTGAACAAATGTGGTAGAGTTTCGCTGAATTCTTAAATTAACCATACTATAAAATGATCTAGTCGGGTCTCTGATTGCCCTATCATAGAAGTTTAACAGTGCATTTCACTCATCATTTCATGCGCTTTGAGATGCCGCTTTGCCCAATAAGCTATCTGAAATAGGAGCGACGTAAATTGAACAAATGTGATAGAATTTCCCTGAAATCTTATTTTAAACAAAATGTAAAATGATCTAATCGGGTCTCTGTTCGCCCTAGCCTAGAAGTTTAATCGTGCATTTTACTCGCCATTTCATGCGCTTTGAGATGCCGCTTAGCCCAATACGCTATCTGAAATAGGAGCGACGTAAATTGAACAAATGTGATTGAATTTCGCTGAATTCTTATATTAACCTTAATGTAAAATGATCTAATCGGGTCTCTGTTCGCCCTACCCTAGAAGTTTAATAGTGCATTTCACTCGTAATTGCATGCGCTTTGAGATGCCGCATAGCCCAATTAGCTATCTGAAATAGGAGCGACGTAAATTGAACAAATGTGATAGAATTTCCCTGAAATCTTATTTTAAACAAAATGTAAAATGATCTAATCGGGTCTCTGTTCGCCCTAGCCTAGAAGTTTAATCGTGCATTTTACTCGCCATTTCATGCGCTTTGAGAAGCCGCATAGCACAATACGCTATCTGAAATAGGAGTCACGTGAATTAAAAAATGTGATAGAATTTCCCTGAATTCTTATATTAACCTTAATGTAAAATGATCTAATCGGGTCTCTGTTCGCCCTACCATAGAAGTCTAATAGTGTATTTCACTCGACATTTCATGCGCTTTCAGATGCCGCTTAGCCCAATACGCTATCTGAAATATCAAAGACGTAAATTGAACAAATGTGATAGAATTTCGCTGAATTCTTATATTACCCTTAATGTAAAATGATCTAATCGGGTCTCTGTTCGCCCTACCCTAGAAGTTTAAGAGTGCATTTCACTCGTAATTGCATGCGCTTTGAGATGCCGCATAGCCCAATTAGCTATATGAAATAGGAGCGACGTAAATTGAACAAATGTGATAGACTTTCGCTGAATTCTTGTATTAACCAAAATATAAAATGATCTAATCGGGTCTCTGATTGCCCTATCATAGAAGTTTAATAGTGCATTTCACTCGCCATTCCACGCGCTTTAAGATGCCGCCTAGCCCAGTACGCTATCTGAAATAGGAACGACGTAAATTGAACAAATGTGATAGGGTTTTGCAGAATTCTTAAATTAACCATAATATAAAATGATCTAATCGGGTCTCTGGTTGCCCTACCCTAGAAATTTAACAGTGCATTTTACTCGCCATTTCATGCGCTTTGAGATGCCGCTTAGCCCAATACGCTATCTGAAATAGGAGCGACGTAAGTTGAACAAATGTGATAGAGTTTCGCTGAATTCTTAAATTAACCATAATATAAAATGATCTAGTCGGGTCTCTGATTGCCCTATCATAGAAGTTTAACAGTGCATTTCACTCATCATTTCATGCGCTTTGAGATGCCGCTTTGCCCAATAAGCTATCTGAAATAGGAGCGACGTAAATTGAACAAATGTGATAGAATTTCCCTGTAATCTTATATTAAACAAAATGTAAAATGATCTAATCGGGTCTCTGTTCGCCCTAGCCTAGAAGTTTAATCGTGCATTTTACTCGCCATTTCATGCGCTTCGAGATGCCGCTTAGCCCAATACGCTATCTGAAATAGGAGTCACGTAAATTGAAAAATGTGATAGAATTTCCCTGAATACTTATATTAACCTTAATGTAAAATGATCTAATCGGGTCTCTGTTCGCCCTACCATAGAAGTCTAATAGTGCATTTCGCTCGACATTTCATGTGCTTTGAGATGCCGCTTAGCCCAATACGCTATCTGAAATAGGAGCGACGTAAATTGAACGAATGTGATAGAATTTTGCTGACTTCTTAAATTAACCATAATATAAAGTGATCTACTCGGGTCTCTGTTTGCCCTACCCTAGAACTTTAATAGTGCACTTTATTCGCCATTTCATACGCTTTGAGATGCCGCTTAGCCCAATACGCTATCTGAATAGGAGCGACGTAAATTGAACAAATGTGATAGAATTTCGCTGAATTCTTATATTAACCTTAATGTACAATGATCTCATCGGGTCTCTGTTCGCCCTACCCTAGAAGTGAATAGTGCATTTCACTCGTCATTTCATGCGCTTTGAGATGCCGCTTAGCCCAATACGCTATCTGACATAGGAGCGACGTAAATTGAACAAATGTGATAGAATTCCGCTGAATTCTTATATTAACCAAAGTATAAAATGATCTAATATAGTCTCTGATTGCCCTATCATTGAAGGTTAATAGTGCATTTTACTCGCCATTCCACGCGCTTTAAGATGCCGCCTAGCCCAGTACGCTGTCTGAAATAGAAGCGACGCAAATTGAACAAGTGTGATAGAATCTCGCTGAATACTTATATTAACCTTAATGTAAAATGATCTAATCGGGTCTCTGTTCTCCCTACCCTAGAAGTTTAATAGTGCATGTCACTCGTCATTTCATGCGCTTTGAGATGACGCTTAACCCAATACGCTATCTGAAATAGGAGCGACGTAAGTTGAACAAATGTGACAGAATTACGCTGCATTCTTATATTCACCTTAATGTAAAATGTTCTCTTCGGGTCTCTGTTCGCCCTACCCTAGAAGTATAATAGTGCATTTTACTCGCCCTTCCACGCGCTTTAAGATGCCGCCTAGCCCAATAGGCTATGTGAAATAGGAGCGACGTAAGATGAACAAATGTGATAGAATTACGCTGAATTCTTATATTAACCGTAATATAAAATGAACTAATCGGGTCTCCGTTTGCCTTATCCTAGAAGTTTAATAGCGCATTTTACTAGCCATTTCATGCGCTTTGAGAGGCCGCTTAGCCCAATACGCTATCTGAAATAGGAGCGACGTAAATTGAACAAATGTGATAGAATTTCCGTGAAATCTTATATTAAACAAAATAGAAAATGATCTAATCGGGTCTCTGATTGCCCTATCATAGAAGTTTAGTAGTGCATTTTACTCGACCTTCCACGCGCTTTAAGATGCCGTCTAGCCCAGTACGCTATCTGAAATAGGAGCGACGTAAGATGAACAAATGTGATAGAATTACGCTGAATTCTTATATTAACCGTAATATAAAATGATCTAATCGGGTCTCCGTTTGCCTTATCCTAAAAGTTTATTAGCGCATTTTACTCGCCATTTCATGCGCTTTGAGAGGCCGCTTAGCCCAATACGCTATCTGAAATAGGAGCGACGTAAATTGAACAAATGTGATAGAATTTCCGTGAGTCCTTATATTAACCTTAATGTAAAATGATCTAATCGGGTCTCTGATTGCCCTATCATAGAAGTTTAGTGGTGCATTTTCCTCGCCATTCCACGCGCTTTAAGATGCCGCCTAGCCCAGTATGCTATCTGAAATAGGAGCGACGTAAATTGAGCAAATGTGATAGAATTTTGCTGAATTCTTAAATTAACCATAATATAAAGTGATCTAATCGGGTCCCTGTTGGCCTACCCTAGAAGTTTAATAGTGCATTTCACTCGTCATTTCATGCGCTTTGAGATGCCGCTAAGCCCAATAAGCTATCTGTAATAGGAGCGACGTGAATTTTACAAATGTGATAGAATTTCGTTGAATTCTTATATTAACCAAAATATAAAATGATCTAATCGGGTCTCTGATTGCCCTATCATAGAACTTTAATAGTGCATTTTACTCGCCATTCCACGTGCTTTAAGATGCCGCCTAGCACAGTACGCTATCTGAAATAGGAGCGACGTAAATTGAACAAATGTGATAGAATCACGCTGCATTCTTATATTAACCGTAATATAAAATGATCTAATCGGGTCTCTGTTTGCCTTATCCTAGAAGTATAATAGTGCATTATACTCGCCATTTCATGCGCTTTTAGATGCCGCTTAGCCCAGGACGCTATCTGAAATAGGAACGACGTAAATTGAACAAATGTGATAGAATTTCGCTGAATTCTTATATTAACCAAAATATAAAATGATCTAATCGGGTCTCTGTTTGCCCTACCCTAGAAGTTTAATCGTGCATTTTACACGCCATTTCATGCGCTTTGAGATGCCGCTTAGCCCAATAGGCTATCTGAAATAGGAGCGACGTAAATTTAACAAATGTGATAGAATTTCGCTGAATTCTTATATTAACCAAGGTATAAAATGATCTAGTCTGGTCTCTGATTGCCCTACCATAGAAGGTTAATAGTGCATTTTACTCGCCATTCCACATGCTTTAAGATGCCGCCTAGCCCAGTAGGCTGTCTGAAATAGGAGCGACGTAAATTGAACAAATGTGATAGAATCTCGCTGAATACTTATATTAACTTTAATGTAAAATGATCTAATCGGGTCTCTGTTCGCCCTACCCTAGAAGTTTAATAGTGCATTTTACTCGTCATTTCATGCGCTTTGAGATGCCGGTAAGCACAATAAGCTATCTGAAATAGCAGCGACGTAAATTGAACAAATGTGAAAGAACTACGCCGAATTCTTATATTAACCGTAATATAAAATGATCTAATCGGGTCTCTGTTTGCCTTATCCTAGAAGTTTAATAGGGAATTTTACTCGCCATTCCACGCGCTTTAAGATGCCGCCTAGCCCAGTACGCTACCTGAAATAGGAGCGACGTAAGTTGAACAAATGTGATAGAATTACGCTGAATTCTTATATTAACCGTAATATAAAATGATCTAATCGGGTCTCTGTTTGCCCTACCCTAGAAGTTTAATAGTGCATATCACTCGTCATTTCATGCGCTTTGAGACCCCGCTTCGCCCAATAAGCTATTTGAAATAGGAGCGACGTAAATGGAACAAATGTGATAGGATTTCGCTGAATTCTTAAAGTAACCTTAATATAAAATGATCTAATCGGGTCTCTGGTTTCCCTACCATAGAAGTTTCATTGTGCATTTTACTCGCCATTCCACGCGCCTTAAGATGCCGTCTAGCACAGTACGCTATCTGAAATAGGAGCGACGTAAATTGAACAAATGTGATAGAATTTCGCTGAATTCTTAAAGTAACCTTAATATAAAATGATCTAATCGGGTCTCTGTTTGCCCTACCCTAGAAGTTTAATAGTGCATTGCACTCGTCATTTCATCCGCTTTGAGATGCCGCTAAGCACAATAAGCTATCTGGAATAGCAGCGACGTAAATTGAACAAATGTGAAAGAACTACGCCGCATTCTTATATTAACCGTAATATAAAATGATCTAATCGGGTCTCTGTTTGCCCTACCCAAGAAGTTTAATAGGGCATTTCACTCGACACTTCATGCGCTTTGAGATGCCGCTAAGCCCAATAAGCTATCTGAAATAGGAGCAACGTAAATTGAACAAATGTGATAGAATTTCGCTGAATTCTTACATTAACCATAATGTAAAATGATCTAATCGGGTCTCTGTTTGCCCTACCCTAGAAGTTTAATAGTGCATATCACTCGTCATTTCATGCGCTTTGAGACGCCGCTTCGCCCAATAAGCTATTTGAAATAGGAGCGACGTAAATTGAACAAATGTGATAGGATTTCGCTGAATTCTTATATTAACCAAAGTATAAAATGATCTAATATAGTCTCTGATTGCCCTATCATTGAAGGTTAATAGTGCATTTTACTCGCCATTCCACGCGCTTTAAGATGCCGCCTAGCCCAGTACGCTGTCTGAAATAGAAGCGACGCAAATTGAACAAGTGTGATAGAATCTCGCTGAATACTTATATTAACCTTAATGTAAAATGATCTAATCGGGTCTCTGTTCTCCCTACCCTAGAAGTTTAATAGTGCATGTCACTCGTCATTTCATGCGCTTTGAGATGACGCTTAACCCTATACGCTATCTGAAATAGGAGCGACGTAAGTTGAACAAATGTGACAGAATTACGCTGCATTCTTATATTCACCTTAATGTAAAATGTTCTCTTCGGGTCTCTGTTCGCCCTACCCTAGAAGTATAATAGTGCATTTTACTCGCCCTTCCACGCGCTTTAAGATGCCGCCTAGCCCAATAGGCTATCTGAAATAGGAGCGACGTAAGATGAACAAATGTGATAGAATTACGCTGAATTCTTATATTAACCGTAATATAAAATGAACTAATCGGGTCTCCGTTTGCCTTATCCTAGAAGTTTAATAGCGCATTTTACTAGCCATTTCATGCGCTTTGAGAGGCCGCTTAGCCCAATACGCTATCTGAAATAGGAGCGACGTAAATTGAACAAATGTGATAGAATTTCCGTGAAATCTTATATTAAACAAAATATAAAATGATCTAATCGGGTCTCTGATTGCCCTATCATAGAAGTTTAGTAGTGCATTTTACTCGACCTTCCACGCGCTTTAAGATGCCGTCTAGCCCAGTACGCTATCTGAAATAGGAGCGACGTAAGATGAACAAATGTGATAGAATTACGCTGAATTCTTATATTAACCGTAATACAAAATGATCTAATCGGGTCTCCGTTTGCCTTATCCTAAAAGTTTATTAGCGCATTTTACTCGCCATTTCATGCGTTTTGAGAGGCCGCTTAGCCCAATACGCTATCTGAAATAGGAGCGACGTAAATTGAACAAATGTGATAGAATTTCCGTGAGTCCTTATATTAACCTTAATGTAAAATGATCTAATCGGGTCTCTGATTGCCCTATCATAGAAGTTTAGTGGTGCATTTTCCTCGCCATTCCACGCGCTTTAAGATGCCGCCTAGCCCAGTATGCTATCTGAAATAGGAGCGACGTAAATTGAGCAAATGTGATAGAATTTTGCTGAATTCTTAAATTAACCATAATATAAAGTGATCTAATCGGGTCCCTGTTGGCCTACCCTAGAAGTTTAATAGTGCATTTCACTCGTCATTTCATGCGCTTTGAGATGCCGCTAAGCCCAATAAGCTATCTGTAATAGGAGCGACGTAAATTTTACAAATGTGATAGAATTTCGTTGAATTCTTATATTAACCAAAATATAAAATGATCTAATCGGGTCTCTGATTGCCCTATCATAGAACTTTAATAGTGCATTTTACTCGCCATTCCACGTGCTTTAAGATGCCG
Source organism: Macropis europaea (assembly GCA_916610135.2). Lineage (NCBI taxonomy): Eukaryota > Metazoa > Arthropoda > Insecta > Hymenoptera > Melittidae > Macropis > Macropis europaea. The sequence continues at coordinate 32,534 of CAKAJE020000129.1, read as the reverse complement.
CCTAGCACAGTACGCTATCTGAAATAGGAGCGACGTAACTTGAACAAATGTGATAGATTCACGCTGCATTCTTATATTAACCGTAATATAAAATGATCTAATCGGGTCTCTGTTTGCCTTATCCTAGAAGTATAATAGTGCATTATACTCGCCATTTCATGCGCTTTTAGATGCCGCTTAGCCCAGGACGCTATCTGAAATAGGAACGACGTAAATTGAACAAATGTGATAGAATTTCGCTGAATTCTTATATTAAACAAAATATAAAATGATCTAATCGGGTCTCTGTTTGCCCTACCCTAGAAGTTTAATCGTGCATTTTACACGCCATTTCATGCGCTTTGAGATGCCGCTTAGCCCAATAGGCTATCTGAAATAGGAGCGACGTAAATTTAACAAATGTGATAGAATTTCGCTGAATTCTTATATTAACCAAGGTATAAAATGATCTAGTCTGGTCTCTGATTGCCCTACCATAGAAGGTTAATAGTGCATTTTACTCGCCATTCCACATGCTTTAAGATGCCGCCTAGCCCAGTAGGCTGTCTGAAATAGGAGCGACGTAAATTGAACAAATGTGATAGAATCTCGCTGAATACTTATATTAACTTTAATGTAAAATGATCTAATCGGGTCTCTGTTCGCCCTACCCTAGAAGTTTAATAGTGCATTTTACTCGTCATTTCATGCGCTTTGAGATGCCGGTAAGCACAATAAGCTATCTGAAATAGCAGCGACGTAAATTGAACAAATGTGAAAGAACTACGCCGATTTCTTATATTAACCGTAATATAAAATGATCTAATCGGGTCTCTGTTTGCCCTACCCTAGAAGTTTAATAGTGCATATCACTCGTCATTTCATGCGCTTTGAGACCCCGCTTCGCCCAATAAGCTATTTGAAATAGGAGCGACGTAAATTGAACAAATGTGATAGGATTTCGCTGAATTCTTAAAGTAACCTTAATATAAAATGATCTAATCGGGTCTCTGGTTTCCCTACCATAGAAGTTTCATTGTGCATTTTACTCGCCATTCCACGCGCCTTAAGATGCCGTCTAGCACAGTACGCTATCTGAAATAGGAGCGACGTAAATTGAACAAATGTGATAGAATTTCGCTGAATTCTTAAAGTAACCTTAATATAAAATGATCTAATCGGGTCTCTGTTTGCCCTACCCTAGAAGTTTAATAGTGCATTGCACTCGTCATTTCATCCGCTTTGAGATGCCGCTAAGCACAATAAGCTATCTGGAATAGCAGCGACGTAAATTGAACAAATGTGAAAGAACTACGCCGCATTCTTATATTAACCGTAATATAAAATGATCTAATCGGGTCTCTGTTTGCCCTACCCAAGAAGTTTAATAGGGCATTTCACTCGACACTTCATGCGCTTTGAGATGCCGCTAAGCCCAATAAGCTATCTGAAATAGGAGCAACGTAAATTGAACAAATGTGATAGAATTTCGCTGAATTCTTACATTAACCATAATGTAAAATGATCTAATCGGGTCTCTGTTTGCCCTACCCTAGAAGTTTAATAGTGCATATCACTCGTCATTTCATGCGCTTTGAGACGCCGCTTCGCCCAATAAGCTATTTGAAATAGGAGCGACGTAAATTGAACAAATGTGATAGGATTTCGCTGAATTCTTAAAGTAACCTTAATATAAAATGATCTAATCGGGTCTCTGGTTTCCCTACCATAGAAGTTTCATTGTGCATTTTACTCGCCATTCCACGCGCCTTAAGATGCCGTCTAGCACAGTACGCTATCTGAAATAGGAGCGACGTAAATTGAACAAATGTGATAGAATTTCGCTGAATTCTTAAAGTAACCTTAATATAAAATGATCTAATCGGGTCTCTGGTTTCCCTACCATAGAAGTTTCATTGTGCATTTTACTCGCCATTCCACGCGCCTTAAGATGCCGTCTAGCACAGTACGCTATCTGAAATAGGAGCGACGTAAATTGAACAAATGTGATAGAATTTCGCTGAATTCTTATATTAACCTTAATGTAAAATGATGTAATCGGGTCTCTGATTGCCCTATCATAGAAGTTTAATAGTGCATTTTACTCGCCATTCCACGCGCTTTAAGTTGCCGCCTAGCCCAGCACGCTATCCGAAATAGGAGCTACGTAAGTTGAACAAATGTCACAGAATTACGCTGAATTCTTATATTAACCGTAATATAAAATGATCTAATCGGGTATCTGTTTGCCTTATCCTAGAAGTTTAATAGTGCATTTTACTCGCCATTTCTTGCGCTTTGAGATGACGCTTAGCACAAGTCGCTATCTGAAATAGGAGCGATGTAAATTGAACAAATGTGATAGAATTTCGCTGAATTCTTATATTAACCTTAATGTAAAATGATCTAATCGGGTCTCCGATTGCCCTACCCTAGAAGTTTAATAGTGCATTTCACTCATCATTTCATGCGCTTTGAGATGCCGCTTAGCCCAATACGCTATCTGAAATAGGAGCGACGTAAATTGAACAAATGTGATAGAATTTCGCTGAATTCTTATATTAACCAAAATATGAAATGATCTAATCGGGTCTCTGATTGCCCTACCCTAGAAGTTTAATAGTGCATTTTACTCGCCATTTAATGCGCTTTGCGATGCCGCTTAGCCCAATACGCTATCTGAAATAGGAGCGACGTAAATTGAACAAATGTGATAGAATTTCGCTGAATTCTTATATTAACCAAAATATAAAATGATCTAATCGGGTCTCTGATTGCCCTACCCTAGAAGTTTAATAGTGCATTTTACTCGCCATTTCATGCGCTTTGAGATGCCGCTTAGCCCAATACGCTATCTGAAATAGGAGCGACGTAAATTAAACAAATGTGATGGAACTTCGCTGAATTCTTGTATTAACCATAATATAAAACGATCTAATCGGGTCTCTGATTGCCCTATCATAGAAGTTTAACAGTGCATTTTACTCGCCATTCCACGCGCTTTAAGTTGCCGCCTAGCCCAGCACGCTATCTGAAATAGGAGCTACGTAAGTTGAACAAATGTCACAGAATTACGCTGAATTCTTATATTAACCGTAATATAAAATGATCTAATCGGGTCTCTGTTTGCCTTATCCTAGAAGTTTAATAGTGCATTTTACTCGCCATTTCATGCGCTTTGAGATGCCTCTTAGCCCAATACGCTATCTGAAATAGGAGCGACGTAAATTGAACAAATGTGATAGAATTTCGCTGAATTCTTATATTAACCAAAATATAAAATGATCTAATCCGGTCTCTGTTTGCCCTACCCTAGAAGTTTAATAGTGCATTTTACGAGCCATTTCTTGCGCTTTGAGCTGCAGCTTAGCCCAATACGCTATCTGAAATAGGAGCGACGTAAATTGAACAAATGTGATAGAATTAGGCTGGATTCTTATATTAACCAAAATATAAAATGAACTAATCGGGTCTCTGATTGCCCTATCATAGAAGTTTAACAGTGCATTTTACTCGCCATTCCACGCGGTTTAAGTTGCCGCCTAGCCCAGTACGCTATCTGAAATAGGAGCTACGTAACTTGAACAAATGTGACAGAATTACGCTGAATTCTTATATTAACCGTAATATAAAATGATCTATTCGGGTCTCTGTTCGCCCTACCCTAGAAGTTTAATAGTGCATTTCACTCGCCATTCCATGTGCTTTGAGATGCCGCTTAGCCCAATACGCTATCTGAAATAGGAGCGACGTAAATTGAACAAATGTGATAGAATTTCGCTGAATTCTTATATTAACCAAAATATAAAATGATATAATCGGGTCTCTGATTGCCCTATCATAGATGTTTAAGAGTGCATTTTACTCGCCATTCCACCCGCTTTGAGATGCCGCCTAGCCCAGTACGCTATCTGAAATAGGAGCGACGTAAGTTGAACAAATGTGATAGAATTTCCCTGAAATCTTATATTAAAGAAAATATAAAATGATCTAAACGGGACTCTGATTGCCCTATCATGGAAGTTTAGTAGTGAATTTTACTCGCCCGTCCACGCGCTTTAAGATACCGCGTAGCTCAGCACGCTATCTGAAATAGGAGCGACGTAAATTGAACAAATGTGATAGAATTTTGCTGAATTCTTAAATTAACCATAATATAAAATGATGTAATCGGGTCTCTGTTCGCCCTACCCAAGAAGTTTAATAGTGCATTTCTCTCGTCATTTCATGCGCTTTGAGATGCCGCTTAGCCCAATACGCTATCTGAAATAGGAGCGACGTAAATTGAACAAATGTGATAAAATTTCGCTGAATTCTTATATTAACCGTAATATAAAATGATCTAATCGGGTCTCTGTTTGCCTTACCCTAGAAGTTTAATAGTGCATTTTACTCGCCATTTCATGCGCTTTGAGATGCCGCCTATCCGAGTACGCTATCTGAAATAGGAGCGACGTAAATTGAACAAATGTGTTAGAATCTTGCTGAATTCTTAAATTACCCATAATATAAAATGATCTAATCGGGTCTCTGATTGCCCTACCCTAGAAGTTTAGTAGTGCATTTTACTCGCCATTTCATGCGCCTTGAGATGCCGCTTATCCCAATACGCTATCTGAAATAGGAGCGACGTAAATTGAACAAATGTGATAGAATTTCGCTGAATTCTTCTATTAACCAAAATATAAAATGATGTAATCGGGTCTCTGATTGCCCTATCATAGAAGTTTAATAGTGCATTTTACTCGCCATTCCACGCGCTTTAAGTTGCCGCCTAGCCCAGCACGCTATCCGAAATAGGAGCTACGTAAGTTGAACAAATGTCACAGAATTACGCTGAATTCTTATATTAACCGTAATATAAAATGATCTAATCGGGTATCTGTTTGCCTTATCCTAGAAGTTTAATAGTGCATTTTACTCGCCATTTCTTGCGCTTTGAGATGACGCTTAGCACAAGTCGCTATCTGAAATAGGAGCGATGTAAATTGAACAAATGTGATAGAATTTCGCTGAATTCTTATATTAACCTTAATGTAAAATGATCTAATCGGGTCTCTGATTGCCCTACCCTAGAAGTTTAATAGTGCATTTCACTCGTCATTTCATGCGCTTTGAGATGCCGCTTAGCCCAATACGCTATCTGAAATAGGAGCGACGTAAATTGAACAAATGTGATAGAATATCGCTGAATTCTTATATTAACCAAAATATGAAATGATCTAATCGGGTCTCTGATTGCCCTACCCTAGAAGTTTAATAGTGCATTTTACTCGCCATTTAATGCGCTTTGAGATGCCGCTTAGCCCAATACGCTATCTGAAATAGGAGCGACGTAAATTGAACAAATGTGATAGAATTTCGCTGAATTCGTATATTAACCAAAATATAAAATGATCTAATCGGGTCTCTGATTGCCCTACCCTAGAAGTTTAATAGTGCATTTTACTCGCCATTTCATGCGCTTTGAGATGCCGCTTAGCCCAATACGCTATCTGAAATAGGAGCGACGTAAATTAAACAAATGTGATAGAACTTCGCTGAATTCTTGTATTAACCATAATATAAAACGATCTAATCGGGTCTCTGATTGCCCTATCATAGAAGTTTAACAGTGCATTTTACTCGCCATTCCACGCGCTTTAAGTTGCCGCCTAGCCCAGCACGCTATCTGAAATAGGAGCTACGTAAGTTGAACAAATGTCACAGAATTACGCTGAATTCTTATATTAACCGTAATATAAAATGATCTAATCGGGTCTCTGTTTACCTTATCCTAGAAGTTTAATAGTGCATTTTACTCGCCATTTCATGCGCTTTGAGATGCCTCTTAGCCCAATACGCTATCTGAAATAGGAGCGACGTAAATTGAACAAATGTGATAGAATTTCGCTGAATTCTTATATTAACCAAAATATAAAATGATCTAATCCGGTCTCTGTTTGCCCTACCCTAGAAGTTTAATAGTGCATTTTACGAGCCATTTCTTGCGCTTTGAGCTGCAGCTTAGCCCAATACGCTATCTGAAATAGGAGCGACGTAAATTGAACAAATGTGATAGAATTAGGCTGGATTCTTATATTAACCAAAATATAAAATGAACTAATCGGGTCTCTGATTGCCCTATCATAGAAGTTTAACAGTGCATTTTACTCGCCATTCCACGCGGTTTAAGTTGCCGCCTAGCCCAGTACGCTATCTGAAATAGGAGCTACGTAACTTGAACAAATGTGACAGAATTACGCTGAATTCTTATATTAACCGTAATATAAAATGATCTATTCGGGTCTCTGTTCGCCCTACCCCAGAAGTTTAATAGTGCATTTCACTCGCCATTCCATGTGCTTTGAGATGCCGCTTAGCCCAATACGCTATCTGAAATAGGAGCGACGTAAATTGAACAAATGTGATAGAATTTCGCTGAATTCTTATATTAACCAAAATATAAAATGATCTAATCGGGTCTCTGATTGCCCTATCATAGATGTTTAAGAGTGCATTTTACTCGCCATTCCACCCGCTTTGAGATGCCGCCTAGCCCAGTACGCTATCTGAAATAGGAGCGACGTAAGTTGAACAAATGTGATAGAATTTCCCTGAAATCTTATATTAAAGAAAATATAAAATGATCTAAACGGGACTCTGATTGCCCTATCATAGAAGTTTAGTAGTGCATTTTACTCGCCCTTCCACGCGCTTTAAGATGCCGCCTAGCCCAGTACACTATCTGAAATAGGAGCGACGTAAATTGAAAAAATGTGATAGAATTTCGCTGAATTCTTATATCAACCAAAATATAAAATGATCTAATGGGGTCTCTGTTTGCCCTACCCTAGAACTTTAATAGTGCATTTTACTCGCCCTTTCGTGCGCTTTGAGATGCCGCTTAGCCCAATACGCTATCTGAAATAGGAGCGACGTAAATTGAACAACTGTGATAGAATTTCGCTGAATTCTTATCTTAACCTTCATGTAAAATGATCTAATCGGGGCTCTGGTTGCCCTACCCTAGAAGTTTAATAGTGCATTTTACTCGCCATTTCATGCGCCTTGAGATGCCGCTTATCCCAATACGCTATCTGAAATAGGAGCGACGTAAATTGAACGAATGTGATAGAATTTCGCTGAATTCTTATATTAACCAAAATATAAAATGATCTAAGCGGGTCTCTGATTGCCCTATCATAGAAGCTTAATAGTGCATTTTACTCGCCATTCCACGCCCTTTAAGTTGCCGCCTAGCCCAGTACGCTATCTGCAATAGGAGCTACGTAAGTTGAACAAATGTCACAGAATTACGCTGAATTCTTATATTAACCGTAATATAAAATGATCTAATCGGGTCTCTGTTTGCCTTATCCTAGAAGTTTAATAGTGCATTTTACTCGTAATTGCATGCGCTTTGAGATGCCGCATAGCCCAATTAGCTATATGAAATAGGAGCGACGTAAATTGAACAAATGTGATAGACTTTCGCTGAATTCTTGTATTAACCAAAATATAAAATGATCTAATCGGGTCTCTGATTGCCCTATCATAGAAGTTTAATAGTGCATTTCACTCGCCATTCCACGCGCTTTAAGATGCCGCCTAGCCCAGTACGCTATCTGAAATAGGAACGACGTAAATTGAACAAATGTGATAGGATTTTGCAGAATTCTTAAATTAACCATAATATAAAATGATCTAATCGGGTCTCTGGTTGCCCTACCCTAGAAATTTAACAGTGCATTTTACTCGCCATTTCATGCGCTTTGAGATGCCGCTTAGCCCAATACGCTATCTGAAATAGGAGCGACGTAAGTTGAACAAATGTGATAGAGTTTCGCTGAATTCTTAAATTAACCATAATATAAAATGATCTAGTCGGGTCTCTGATTGCCCTATCATAGAAGTTTAACAGTGCATTTCACTCATCATTTCATGCGCTTTGAGATGCCGCTTTGCCCAATAAACTATCTGAAATAGGAGCGACGTAAATTGAACAAATGTGATAGAATTTCCCTGTAATCTTATATTAAACAAAATGTAAAATGATCTAATCGGGTCTCTGTTCGCCCTAGCCTAGAAGTTTAATCGTGCATTTTACTCGCCATTTCATGCGGTTCGAGATGCCGCTTAGCCCAATACGCTATCTGAAATAGGAGTCACGTAAATTGAAAAATGTGATAGAATTTCCCTGAATTCTTATATTAACCTTAATGTAAAATGATCTAATCGGGTCTCTGTTCGCCCTACCATAGAAGTCTAATAGTGCATTTCGCTCGACATTTCATGTGCTTTGAGATGCCGCTTAGCCCAATACGCTATCTGAAATAGGAGCGACGTAAATTGAACGAATGTGATAGAATTTTGCTGACTTCTTAAATTAACCATAATATAAAGTGATCTACTCGGGTCTCTGTTTGCCCTACCCTAGAACTTTAATAGTGCACTTTATTCGCCATTTCATACGCTTTGAGATGCCGCTTAGCCCAATACGCTATCTGAATAGGAGCGACGTAAATTGAACAAATGTGATAGAATTTCGCTGAATTCTTATATTAACCTTAATGTACAATGATCTCATCGGGTCTCTGTTCGCCCTACCCTAGAAGTGAATAGTGCATTTCACTCGTCATTTCATGCGCTTTGAGATGCCGGTTAGCCCAATACGCTATCTGACATAGGAGCGACGTAAATTGAACAAATGTGATAGAATTCCGCTGAATTCTTATATTAACCAAAGTATAAAATGATCTAATATAGTCTCTGATTGCCCTATCATTGAAGGTTAATAGTGCATTTTACTCGCCATTCCACGCGCTTTAAGATGCCGCCTAGCCCAGTACGCTGTCTGAAATAGAAGCGACGCAAATTGAACAAGTGTGATAGAATCTCGCTGAATACTTATATTAACCTTAATGTAAAATGATCTAATCGGGTCTCTGTTCTCCCTACCCTAGAAGTTTAATAGTGCATGTCACTCGTCATTTCATGCGCTTTGAGATGACGCTTAACCCAATACGCTATCTGAAATAGGAGCGACGTAAGTTGAACAAATGTGACAGAATTACGCTGCATTCTTATATTCACCTTAATGTAAAATGTTCTCTTCGGGTCTCTGTTCGCCCTACCCTAGAAGTATAATAGTGCATTTTACTCGCCCTTCCACGCGCTTTAAGATGCCGCCTAGCCCAATAGGCTATCTGAAATAGGAGCGACGTAAGATGAACAAATGTGATAGAATTACGCTGAATTCTTATATTAACCGTAATATAAAATGAACTAATCGGGTCTCCGTTTGCCTTATCCTAGAAGTTTAATAGCGCATTTTACTAGCCATTTCATGCGCTTTGAGAGGCCGCTTAGCCCAATACGCTATCTGAAATAGGAGCGACGTAAATTGAACAAATGTGATAGAATTTCCGTGAAATCTTATATTAAACAAAATATAAAATGATCTAATCGGGTCTCTGATTGCCCTATCATAGAAGTTTAGTAGTGCATTTTACTCGACCTTCCACGCGCTTTAAGATGCCGTCTAGCCCAGTACGCTATCTGAAATAGGAGCGACGTAAGATGAACAAATGTGATAGAATTACGCTGAATTCTTATATTAACCGTAATATAAAATGATCTAATCGGGTCTCCGTTTGCCTTATCCTAAAAGTTTATTAGCGCATTTTACTCGCCATTTCATGCGCTTTGAGAGGCCGCTTAGCCCAATACGCTATCTGAAATAGGAGCGACGTAAATTGAACAAATGTGATAGAATTTCCGTGAGTCCTTATATTAACCTTAATGTAAAATGATCTAATCGGGTCTCTGATTGCCCTATCATAGAAGTTTAGTAGTGCATTTTACTCGCCATTCCACGCGCTTTAAGATGCCGCCTAGCCCAGTATGCTATCTGAAATAGGAGCGACGTAAATTGAGCAAATGTGATAGAATTTTGCTGAATTCTTAAATTAACCATAATATAAAGTGATCTAATCGGGTCCCTGTTGGCCTACCCTAGAAGTTTAATAGTGCATTTCACTCGTCATTTCATTCGCTTTGAGAGGCCTCTTAGCCCAATACGCTATCTGAAATAGGAGCGACGTAAATTGAACGAATGTGATAGAATTTCGCTCAATTCTTAAATTAACCATAATATAAAATGATCTAATCGGGTCTCTGTTTGCCCTATCCTAGAACTTTAATAGTGCATTTTACTCGTCATTTCATGCGCTTTGAGATGCCGCTTAGCCTAATACGCTATCTGAAATTGGAGCGATATAAGTTGAACAAATGTGATAGAATTTCGCTGAATTCTTTTATTAACCATAATGTAAAACGATCTAATCGGATCTCTGTCCGCCCGAGTCTAGAACTTTAATTGTGCATTTTATTCGCCATTTCATACGCTTTGAATGCCGCTTTGCCCAATACGCTATCTGAAATAGGAGCGACGTAAATTGAACAAATGTGATAGAATTTCACTGAATTCTTATATTAACCAAAATATAAAATGATCTAATCGGGTCTCTGATTGCCCTAGCCTAGAAGTTTAATAGTGCATTTTACTCGCCATTCCGAGCGCGTTAAGATGCCGCATAGCCCAATACGCTACCTGAAATAGGAGCGACGTAAATTGAACAAATGTGATAGAATTTCGCTGAATTCTTAAATTAACTATAATATAAAATGATCTAATCGGGTCACTGATTGCCCTACCCTAGAAGTTTAATAGTGCATTTTACTTGCCATTTCATGCGCTTTGAGATGCCGCTTAGCACAATACGCTATCTGAAATAGGAACGACGTAAATTGAACAAATGTGATAGAATTTCGCTGAATTCTTAAATTAACCATAATATAAAATGATCTAATCGGGCCCCTGTTTGCCCTACCCTAGAAGTGAATAGTGCATTTCACTCGTCATTTCATGCGCTTTGAGATGCCGCTTAGCCCAATACGCTATCTGAAATAGGAGCGACGTAAATTGAACAAATGTGATAGAATTCCGCTGAATTCTTATATTAACCAAAGTATAAAATGATCTAATATAGTCTCTGATTGCCCTATCATAGAAGGTTAATAGTGCATTTTACTCGCCATTCCACGCGCTTTAAGATGCCGCCTAGCCCAGTACGCTGTCTGAAATAGAAGCGACGCAAATTGAACAAGTGTGATAGAATCTCGCTGAATACTTATATTAACCTTAATGTAAAATGATCTAATCGGGTCTCTGTTCGCCCTACCCTCGAAGTTTAATAGTGCATGTCACTCGTCATTTCATGCGCTTTGAGATGACACTTAACCCAATACGCTATCTGAAATAGGAGCGACGTAAGTTGAACAAATGTGACAGAATTACGCTGCATTCTTATATTCACCTTAATGTAAAATGATCTCTTCGGGTCTCTGTTCGCCCTACCCTAGAAGTATAATAGTGCATTTTACTCGCCCTTCCACGAGCTTTAAGATGCCGCCCAGCCCAGTAGGCTATCTCAAATAGGAGCGACGTAAGATGAACAAATGTGACGTAAGTACGCTGAATTCTTATATTAACCGTAATATAAAATGAACTAATCGGGTCTCCGTTTGCCTTATCCTAGAAGTTTAATAGCGCATTTTACTAGCCATTTCATGCGCTTTGAGAGGCCGCTTAGCCCAAGACGCTATCTGAAATAGGAGCGACGTAAATTGAACAAATGTGATAGAATTTCGCTGAATTCTTAAATTAACCATAATATAAAATGATCTCATCGGGTCTCTGTTTGCCCTACCCTAGAAGTTTAATAGTGCATTTTACTCGCCATTTCATGCGCTTTGAGATGCCGCATAGCCCAATACGCTGTCTGAAATAGGAGCGACGTAAATTGAACAAGTGTGATAAAATTTCCGTGAATCCTTATATTAACCTTAATGTAAAATGAACTAATCGGGTCTCTGTTCGCCCTACCATAGAAGTTTAATAGTGCATTTTACTCGCCATTTCATGCGCTTTGAGATGCCGCATAGCCCAATACGATATCTGAAATAGGAGCGACGTAAATTGAACAAATGTGATAGAATTTCCGTGAATCCTTATATTAACCTTAATGTAAAATGATCTAATCGGGTCTCTGATTGCCCTATCATAGAAGTTTAGTAGTGCATTTTACTCGCCATTCCACGCGCTTTAAGATGCCGCCTAGCCCAGTATGCTATCTGAAATAGGAGCGACGTAAATTGAGCAAATGTGATAGAATTTTGCTGAATTCTTAAATTAACCATAATATAAAGTGATCTAATCGGGTCCCTGTTGGCCTACCCTAGAAGTTTAATAGTGCATTTCACTCGTCACTTCATGCGCTTTGAGATGCCGCTAAGCCCAATAAGCTATCTGTAATAGGAGCGACGTAAATTTTACAAATGTGATAGAATTTCGTTGAATTCTTATATTAACCAAAATATAAAATGATCTAATCGGGTCTCTGATTGCCCTATCATAGAACATTAATAGTGCATTTTACTCGCCATTCCACGTGCTTTAAGATGCCGCCTAGCACAGTACGCTATCTGAAATAGGAGCGACGTAACTTGAACAAATGTGATAGATTCACGCTGCATTCTTATATTAACCGTAATATAAAATGATCTAATCGGGTCTCTGTTTGCCTTATCCTAGAAGTATAATAGTGCATTATACTCGCCATTTCATGCGCTTTTAGATGCCGCTTAGCCCAGGACGCTATCTGAAATAGGAACGACGTAAATTGAACAAATGTGATAGAATTTCGCTGAATTCTTATATTAAACAAAATATAAAATGATCTAATCGGGTCTCTGTTTGCCCTACCCTAGAAGTTTAATCGTGCATTTTACACGCCATTTCATGCGCTTTGAGATGCCGCTTAGCCCAATAGGCTATCTGAAATAGGAGCGATGTAAATTTAACAAATGTGATAGAATTTCGCTGAATTCTTATATTAACCAAGGTATAAAATGATCTAGTCTGGTCTCTGATTGCCCTACCATAGAAGGTTAATAGTGCATTTTACTCGCCATTCCACATGCTTTAAGATGCCGCCTAGCCCAGTAGGCTGTATGAAATAGGAGCGACGTAAATTGAACAAATGTGATAGAATCTCGCTGAATACTTATATTAACTTTAATGTAAAATGATCTAATCGGGTCTCTGTTCGCCCTACCCTAGAAGTTTAATAGTGCATTTTACTCGTCATTTCATGCGCTTTGAGATGCCGGTAAGCACAATAAGCTATCTGGAATAGCAGCGACGTAAATTGAACAAATGTGAAAGAACTACGCCGAATTCTTATATTAACCGTAATATAAAATGATCTAATCGGGTCTCTGTTTGCCTTATCCTAGAAGTTTAATAGGGAATTTTACTCGCCATTCCACGCGCTTTAAGATGCCGCCTAGCCCAGTACGCTACCTGAAATAGGAGCGACGTAAGTTGAACAAATGTGATAGAATTACGCTGAATTCTTATATTAACCGTAATATAAAATGATCTAATCGGGTCTCTGTTTGCCCTACCCTAGAAGTTTAATAGTGCATATCACTCGTCATTTCATGCGCTTTGAGACCCCGCTTCGCCCAATAAGCTATTTGAAATAGGAGCGACGTAAATTGAACAAATGTGATAGGATTTCGCTGAATTCTTAAAGTAACCTTAATATAAAATGATCTAATCGGGTCTCTGGTTTCCCTACCATAGAAGTTTCATTGTGCATTTTACTCGCCATTCCACGCGCCTTAAGATGCCGTCTAGCACAGTACGCTATCTGAAATAGGAGCGACGTAAATTGAACAAATGTGATAGAATTTCGCTGAATTCTTAAAGTAACCTTAATATAAAATGATCTAATCGGGTCTCTGTTTGCCCTACCCTAGAAGTTTAATAGTGCATTGCACTCGTCATTTCATCCGCTTTGAGATGCCGCTAAGCACAATAAGCTATCTGGAATAGCAGCGACGTAAATTGAACAAATGTGAAAGAACTACGCCGCATTCTTATATTAACCGTAATATAAAATGATCTAATCGGGTCTCTGTTTGCCCTACCCAAGAAGTTTAATAGAGCATTTCACTCGACACTTCATGCGCTTTGAGATGCCGCTAAGCCCAATAAGCTATCTGAAATAGGAGCAACGTAAATTGAACAAATGTGATAGAATTTCGCTGAATTCTTACATTAACCATAATGTAAAATGATCTAATCGGGTCTCTGTTTGCCCTACCCTAGAAGTTTAATAGTGCATATCACTCGTCATTTCATGCGCTTTGAGACGCCGCTTCGCCCAATAAGCTATTTGAAATAGGAGCGACGTAAATTGAACAAATGTGATAGGATTTCGCTGAATTCTTAAAGTAACCTTAATATAAAATGATCTAATCGGGTCTCTGGTTTCCCTACCATAGAAGTTTCATTGTGCATTTTACTCGCCATTCCACGCGCCTTAAGATGCCGTCTAGCACAGTACGCTATCTGAAATAGGAGAGACGTAAATTGAACAAATGTGATAGAATTTCGCTGAATTCTTAAAGTAACCTTAATATAAAATGATCGAATCGGGTCTCTGTTTGCCCTACCCTAGAAGTTTAATAGTGCATTTCACTCGTCATTTCATGCGCTTTGAGATGCCGCTAAGCACAATAAGCTAACTGGAATAGCAGCGACGTAAATTGAACAAATGTGAAAGAATTACGCCGCATTCTTATATTAACCGTAATATAAAATGATCTAATCGGGTCTCTGTTTGCCTTATCCTAGAAGTTTAATAGTGCATTTTACTGGCCATTTCATGCGCTTTGAGATGCCGCTTAGCCCAATACGCTATCTGAAGTAGGAGCGACGTAAGTTGAACAAATGTGATAGAATTTCGCTGAATTCTTATATTAACCGTAATATAAAATCATCTAATCGGGTTTCTGTTTGCCCTACCCTAGTAGTTTAATTGTGCATTTTACTCGCCATTTCATGCGCTTTTCGAAGCCGCTTATCCCAATACGCTATCTGAAATAAGAGCGACGTACGTTGAACAAATGTGATAGAATTTCGCTGAATTCTTTTAAGAACCATAATGTAAAATGATCTAATCGGGTCTCTGTTCGCCCTAGCCTAGAAGTTTAATAGCGCATTTTATTCGCCATTTCATGCGCCTTGAGATGCCGCTTAGCCCAATACGCTATCTGAAATAGGAGCGACGTAAATTGAACAAATGTGATAGAATTTCCCTGAAATCTTATATTAAACAAAATATACAATGATCTAATCGGGTCTCTGATTGCCCTATTATAGAAGTTTAGCAGTGCATTTTACTCGCCATTCCACGCGCTTTAAGACGCCGCCTAGCCCAGTACGTTATCTAAATTAGGAGCGACGTAAGTTGAACAAATGTGATAGAATTTCGCTGAATTCTTAAATTAACTATAATATAAAATGATCTAATCGGGTCCCTGATTGCCCTACCCTAGAAGTTTAATCGTGCATTTTACTCGCCATTTCATGCGCTTTGAGATGCCGCTTAGCCCAATATGCTATCTGAAATATGAGCGACGAAAGTTGAACAAATGTGATAGAATTTCGCTGAATTATTTTATTAACCAGAACGTAAAATGATCTAATCTGGTCTCTGTTCGCCCTAGCCTAGAAGTTTAATAGTGGATTTTACTCGGCATTCCACGCGCTTTAAGATGCCGCCTATCCCAGTACGCTATCTGAAATAGGAGCGACGTAAGTTGAACAAATGTGATAGAATTTCGCAGAATTCTTATATTAACCAAAATATAAAATGATCTAATCTGGTCTCTGTTCGCCCTAGCCTAGAAGTTTAATAGTGCATTTTGTTCGCCATTTCATGCGCTTTGAGATGCCGCTAAGCCCAATAAGCTGTCTGAAATAGGAGCGACGTAAATTGAACAAATGTGATAGAATTTCGCTGAATTCTTATATTAAACAAAATATAAAATGATCTAATCGGGTCTCTGTTTGCCCTACCCTAGAAGTTTAATCGTGCATTTCACTCGTCATTTCATGCGCTTTTAGATGCCGCCTAGCCCAGTACGCTATCTGAAATAGGAGCGACGTAAATTGAACAAATGTGATAGAATTTCGCTGTACTCTTATATTAACCAAAGTATAAAATGGTCTAATCTGGTCTCTGATTGCCCTATCATAGAAGGTTAATAGTGCATTTTACTCGCCATTCCACGCGCTTTAAGATGCCGCCTAGCCCAGTACGCTGTCTGAAGTGGAAGCGACGTAAATTGAAGAAGTGTGATAGAATCTCGCTGAATACTTATATTAACCTTAATGTAAAATGATCTAATCGGGTCTGTGTTCGCCCTACCCTAGAAGATTAATAGTGCATTTCACTCGCCATTTCATGCGCTTTGAGATGACGCTTAACCCAATACGCTATCTGAAATAGGAGCGACGTAAGTTGAACAAATGTGACAGAATTACGCTGCATTCTTATATTCACCTTAATGTAAAATGATCTAATCTGGTCTCTGTTCGCCCTAGCCTAGAAGTTTAATAGAGCATTTTACTCGCCATTTCATGCGCTTTGAGATGCCGCTTAGCCCAATACGCTATCTGAAATATGAGCGACGTAAATTGAACAAATGTGATAGAATTTCGCTGAATTCTTATATTAAACAAAATATAAAATGATCTAATCGGGTCTCTGTTTGCCCTACCCTAGAAGTTTAATCGTGCATTTCACTCGTCATTTCATGCGCTTTTAGATGCCGCCTAGCCCAATACGCTATCTGAAATAGGAGCGACGTAAATTGAACAAATGTGATAGAATTTCGCTGAACTCTTATATTAACCAAAGTATAAAATGGTCTAATCTGGTCCCTGATTGCCCTATCATAGAAGGTTAATAGTGCATTTTACTCGCCATTTCATGCGCCTTCAGATGCCGCTTAGCCCAATAAGCTATCTGAAATAGGAGCGACGTAAATTGAACAAATGTGATAGAATTTCCCTGAAATCTTATAATAAACAAAATATAAAATGATCTAATCGGGTCTCTGATTGTCCTATCATAGAAGTTTAACAGTGCATTTCACTCGTCATTTCATGCGCTTTGACATGCCGCTTAGCCCAATAAGCTATCTGAAATAGGAGCGACGTAAATTGAACAAATGTGATAGAATTTCCGTGAAATCTTATATTAAACAAAATATAAAATGATCTAATCGGGTCTCTGATTGCCCTAGCCTAGAAGTGGAATAGTGCATTTTGTTCGCCATTTCATGCGCTTTGTGATGCCGCTTAGCCCAATACGCTATCTGAAATAGGAGCGACGTAAATTGAACAAATGTGATAGAATTTCCGTGAATTCTTATATTAACCTTAATGTAAAATGATCTAATCGGGTCTCTGTTCGCCCTAGCCTAGAAGTTTAACAGTGCATTTTAGTCGCCATTTCATGCGCTTTGAGATCCCGCTTAGCCCAATACGCTGTCTGAAATAGGAGCGACGCAAATTGAACAAGTGTGATAGAATTTCCCTGAAATCTTATATTAATCAAAATATAAAATGATCTAATCGGGTCTCTGATTGCCCTATCATAGAAGATTAGTAGTGCATTTTACTCGCCATTCCACGCGCTGTAAGATGCCGCCTAGCCCAGTACGCTATCTGAAATCGGAGCCACGTAAGTTGCACAAATGTGATAGAATTACGCTGAATTCTTACATTAACCATAATGTAAAATGATCTAATCGGGTCTCTGTTTGCACTACCCTAGAAGTTTAATAGTGCATTTCACTCGCCACATCATGCGCTTTGAGATGCCGCTAAGCACAATAAGTTATCTGTAATAGGAGCGACGTAAATTGAACAAATGTGATAGAATTTCGCTGAATTCTTATATTAACCAAAATATAAAATGATCTAATCGGGTCTCTGATTGCCCTATCATAGAAGTTTAGTGGTGTATATTACTCGCCATTCCACGCGCTTTAAGATGCCTCCTAACCCAATACGCTATCTGAAATAGGAGCCACGTAAATTGAACAAATGTGATAGAATTTCGCTGAATTCTTATATTAACCAAAGTATAAAATGATCTAATCTGGTCTCTGATTGCCCTATCATAGAAGGTTAATAGTGCATTTTACTCGCCATTCCACGCGATTTAAGATGCCGCCTAGCCCAGTAGGCTGTCTGAAATAGAAGCGACGTAAATTGAACAAGTGTGATAGAATCTCGCTGATTACTTACATTAACCTTAATGTAAAATGATGTAATCGGGTCTCTGTTCGCCCTACCCTAGAAGTTTAATAGTGCATTTCACTCGTCATTTCATGCGCTTTGAGATGACGCTTAACCCAATACGCTATCTGAGATAGGAGCGACGTAAGTTGAACAAATGTGACAGAATTACGCTGCATTCTTATATTCACCTTAATGTAAAATGATCTCTTCGGGTCTCTGTTCGCCCTACCCAAGAAGTATAATAGTGCATTTCACTCGTCATTTCATGCGCATTGAGATGCCGCCTAGCCCAATACGCTATCTGAAATAGGAGCGACGTAAATTGAACAAATGTGATAGAATTTCGCTGAATTCTTATATTAACCAAAGTATAAAATGATCTAGTCTGGTCTCTGATTGCCCTATCATAGAAGTTTAATAGTGCCTTTTACTCGCCATTCCACGCGCTTTAAGATGCCGCATGGCCCAGCACGCTATCTGAAACAGGAGCGACGTAAATTGAACAAATGTGATAGAATTTTGCTGACATCTTAAATTAACCATAATATAAAATGATCTAATCGGGTCTCTGTTTGCCCTACCCTAGAAGTTTAATAGTGCATTTTACTCGTCACTTCATGCGCCTTCAGATGCCGCTTAGCCCAATAAGCTATCTGAAATAGGAGCGACGTAAATTGAACAAATGTGATAGAATTTCCCTGAAATCTTATATTAAACAAAATATAAAATGATCTAATCGGGTCTCTGATTGCCCTAGCCTAGAAGTGGAATAGTGCATTTTGTTCGCCATTTCATGCGCTTTGTGATGCCGCTTAGCCCAATACGCTATCTGAAATAGGAGCGACGTAAATTGAACAAATGTGATAGAATTTCCCTGAAATTTTATATTAAACAAAATATAAAATGATCTAATCGGGTCTCTGACTGCTCTATCATAGAAGTTTAGTAGTGCATTTTACTCGCCCTTCCACGCGCTTTAAGATGCCTCCTAGCCCAGTACGCTATCTGAAATAGGAGCGACGTAAGATGAACAAATGTGATAGAGTTACGCTGAATTCTTATATTAACCGTAATATAAAATGATCTAATCGGGTCTCCGTTTGCCTTATCCTAAAAGTTTAATAGCGCATTTTACTCGCCATTTCATGCGCTTTGAGAGGCCGCTTAGCCCAATACGCTATCTGAAATAGGAGCGACGTAAATTGAACAAATGTGATAGAATTTCGCTGAATTCTTATATTAACCATAATATAAAATGATCTCATCGGGTCTCTGTTTGCCCTACCCTAGAAGTTTAATAGTGCATTTTACTCGCCATTTCATGCGCTTTCAGATGCCGCATAGTCCAATACGCTGTCTGAAATAGGAGCGACGTAAATTGAATAAATGTGATAGAAGTTCCGTGAGTCCTTATATTAACCTTAATGTAAAATGATCTAATCGGGTCTCTGTTCGCCCTACCATAGAAGTCTAATGGTGCATTTCACTCGCCATTTCATGCGCTTTGTGATGCCGCTTAGCCCAATACGCTATCTGAAATAGGAGCGACGTAAGTTGAACAAATGTGATAGAATTTCGCTGAATTCTTTTATTAATCATAATGTAAAATGATCTGATCGGGTCTCTGTTCGCCCTAGCCTAGAAGTTTAATAGTGCATTTTATTCGCCACTTCATGCGCTTTCAGATGCCGCTTAGCCGAATACGCTATCTGAAATAGGAGCGACGCAAATTAAACAAATGTGATACTATTTCCCTGAAATCTTATATTAAACAAAATATAAAATGATCTAATCGGGTCTCTGATTGCCCTATCATAGAAGTTTAGTAGTGCATTTTACTCGCCATTCCACGCGCTTTAAGATGCCGCCTAGCCCAGTACGCTATCTGAAAGAGGAGCGACGTAAGTTGAACAAATGTGATAGAATTTTGTTGAATTCTTAAATTAACCATAATATAAAATGATCTAATCGGGTCTCTGTTTGCCCTACCCTAGAAGTTTAATAGTGCATTTTAGTCGCCATTTCATGCGCTTTGAGATCCCGCTTAGCCCAATACGCTATCTGAAATAGGAGCGACGTAAATTGAACAAATGTGATAGAATTTCCCTGAAATCTTATATTAATCAAAATATAAAATGATCTAATCGAGTCTCTGATTGCCCTATCATAGAAGATTAGTAGTGCATTTTACTCGCCATTCCACGCGCTTTAAGATGCCGCCTAGCCCAGTACGCTATCTGACATAGGAGCAACGTAACTTGAACAAATGTGATAGAATTACGCTGAATTCTTATATTAACCGTAATATAAAATGATCTAATCGGGTCTCTGTTTGCCTTATCCTAGAAGTTTAATAGCGCATTTTACTCGCCATTTCATGCGCTTTGAGATGCCGCTTAGCCCAATACGCTGTCTGAAATAGGAGCGACGTAAATTGAGCAAATGTGATAGAATTTCACTGAATTCTTAAATTAACCATAATATAAAATGATCTAATCGGGTCTCTGTTTGCCCTACCGTAGAAGTTTAATAGTGCATTTTACTCGCCATTGCATGTGCTTTGAGATGCCGCTAAGCCCAATAAGCTATCTGTAATAGGAGCAACGTAAATTTTACAAATGTGATAGAATTTCGTTGAATTCTTATATTAACCAAAATATAAAATGATCTAATCGGGTCTCTGATTGCCCTATCATCGAAGTTTAATAGTGCATTTTACTCGCCATTCCACGCGCTTTAAGATGCCGCCTAGCCCAGTACGCTATCTGAAATTGGAGCGACGTAACTTGAACAAATGTGATAGAATCACGCTGCATTCTTATATTAACCGTAATATAAAATGATCTAATCGGGTCTCTGTTTGCCTTATCCTAGAAGTATAATAGTGCATTATACTCGCCATTTCATGCGCTTTTAGATGCCGCTTAGCCCAGGACGCTATCTGAAATAGGAGCAACGTAAATTGAACAAATGTGATAGAATTTCACTGAATTCTTATATTAACCAAAATATAAAATGATCTAATCGGGTCTCTGATTGCCCTATCATAGAAGTATAGCAGTGCATTTTACTCGCCATTCCACGCGCTTTAAGATGCCGCCTAGCCCAGTACGCTATCTAAATTAGGAGCGACGTAAGTTGAACAAATGTGATAGAATTACGCTGCATTCTTATATTAACCGTAATATAAAATGATCTAATCGGGTCTCTGTTTGCCCTACCCTAGTAGTTTAATTCTGCATTTTACTCGCCATTTCTTGCGCTTTGAGATGACGCTTAACCCAATACGCTATGTGATATAGGAGCGACGTAAGTTGAACAAATGTGACAGAATTACGCTGCATTCTTATATTCACCTTAATGTAAAATGATCTAATCGGGTCTCTGTTCGCCCTAGCCATAAGTTTAATAGTGCATTTCACTCGTCATTTCATGCGCTTTGAGATGCCGCTGAGCCCAATAAGCTATCTGTAATAGGAGCGACGTAAATTGAACAAATGTGATAGAATTTCTTTGAATTCTTATATTAACCAAAATATAAAATGATCTAATCGGGTCTCTGATTGCCCTATCATAGAAGTTTAGCAGTGAATTTTACTCGCCATTCCACGCGCATTAAGATGCCGCCTAGCCCAGTACGCTATCTAAATTAGGAGCGACGTAAGTTGAACAAATGTGATAGAATTTCGCTCGATTCTTAAATTAACCATAACATAAAATGATCTAATCGGGTCTCTGTTTGCCCTACCCTAGAAGTTTAATAGTGCATTTTACTCGCCATTTCTTGCGCTTTGAGATGACGCTTAACCCAATACGCTATGTGATATAGGAGCGACGTAAGTTGAACAAATGTGACAGAATTACGCTGCATTCTTATATTCACCTTAATGTAAAATGATCTAATCGGGTCTCTGTTCGCCCTAGCCTAGAAGTTTAATAGTGCATTTCACTCGTCATTTCATGCGCTTTGAGATGCCGCTGAGCCCAATAAGCTATCTGTAATAGGAGCGACGTAAATTGAACAAATGTGATAGAATTTCGTTGAATTCTTATATTAACCAAAATATAAAATGATCTAATCGGGTCTCTGATTGCCCTATCATAGAAGTTTAATAGTGCATTTTACTCGCCATTTCATGCGCTTTGTGATGCCGCTTAGCCCAATACGCTATCTGAAATAGGAGCGACGTAAATTGGACAAATGTGATAGAGTTTCCCTGAAATCTTATATTAAACAAAATATAAAATGATCTAATCGGGTCTCTGATTGCTCTATCATAGAAGTTTAGTAGTGCATTTTACTCGCCCTTCCACGCGCTTTAAGATGCCGCCTAGCCCAGTACGCTATCTGAAATAGGAGCGACGTAAGTTGAACAAATGTGATAGAATTTCCCTGAAATCTTATATTAATCAAAATATAAAATGATCTAATCGGGTCTCTGATTGCCCTAGGATAGAAGTTTAATAGTGCATTTTATTCGCCACTTCATGCGCTTTGAGATGCCGCTTAGCCGAATACGCTATCTGAAATAGGAGCGACGCAAATTAAACAAATGTGATACTATTTCCCTGAAATCTTATATTAAACAAAATATAAAATGATCTAATCGGGACTCTGATTGCCCTATCATAGAAGTTTAGTAGTGCATTTTTCTCGCCATTCCACGCGCTTTAAGATGCCGCCTAGCCCAGTACGCTATCTGAAATAGGAGCGACGTAAGTTGAACAAATGTGATAGAATTTCCCTGAAATCTTATATTAATCAAAATATAAAATGATCTAATCGGGTCTCTGATTGCCCTATCATAGAAGATTAGTAGTGCATTTTACTCGCCATTCCACGCGCTCTAAGATGCCGCATAGCCCAGTACGCTATCTGAAATAGGGGCGACGTAACTTGAACAAATGTGATAGAATTACGCTGAATTCTTATATTAACCGTAATATAAAATGATCTAATCGGGTCTCTGTTTGCCTTACCCTAGAAGTTTAATAGCGCATTTTACTCGCCATTTCATGCGCTTTGAGATGCCGCTTAGCCCAATATGCTGTCTGGAATAGGGGCGACGTAAATTGGAAAAATGTGATAGAATTTCACTGAATTCTTAAATTAACCATAATATAAAATGATCTAATCGGGTCTCTGATTGCCCTATCATCGAAGTTTAATAGTGCATTTTACTCGCCATTCCACGCGCTTTAAGATGCCGCCTAGCCCAGTACGCTATCTGAAATAGGAGCGACGTAACTTGAACAAATGTGATAGAATCACGCTGCATTCTTATATTAACCGTAATATAAAATGATCTAATCGGGTCTCTGTTTGCCTTATCCTAGAAGTATAATAGTGCATTATAGTCGCCATTTCATGCGCTTTTAGATGCCGCTTAGCCCAGGACGCTATCTGAAATAGGAACGACGTAAATTGAACAAATGTGAGAGAATTTTGCTGAATTCTTAAATTAACCATAATATAAAATGATCTAATCGGGTCCCTGTTTGCCCTACCCTAGATGTTTGATAGTGCATTTCACTCGTCATTTCATGCGCTTTGAGATGCCGCTTAGCCCAATACGCTATCTGAAATAGGAGCGACGTAAATTGAACAAATGTGATAGAATTTCGCTGAATTCTTATATTAACCAAAGTATAAAATGATCTAATCTGGTCTCTGATTGCCCTATCATAGAAGGTTAATAGCGCATTTTACTCGCCATTCCACGCGCTTTAAGATGCCGCCTAGTCCAGTACGCTGTCTGAAATAGAAGCGACGTAAATTGAACAAGTGTGATAGAATCTCGCTGAATACTTATATTAACCTTAATGTAAAATGATCTAATCGGGTCTCTGTTCGCCCTACCCTAGAAGTTTAATAGTGCATTTCACTCGTCATTTCTTGCGCTTTGAGATGCCGCTTTCCCCAATACGCTATCTGAAATAGGAGCGACGTAAATTGAACGAATGTGATAGAATTTCGATCAATCCTTAAATTAACCATAATATAAAATGATCTAATCGGGTCTCTGTTTGCCCTACCCTAGAACTTTAATAGTGCATTTTACTCGTCATTTCATGCGCTGTGAGATGCCGCTTAGCCTAATACGCTATCTGAAATTGGAGCGATATAAGTTGAACAAATGTGATAGAATTACGCTGAATTCTTATATTAACCGTAATATAAAATGATCGAATCGGGTCTCTGTTTGCCTTATCCTAGAAGTTTAATAGTGCATTTTACTCGCCATTTCATGCGCATTGAGATGCCGCTTAGCCCAATACGCTATCTGAAATATCAGCGACGTAAATTGAACAAATGTGAGAGACTTTCGCTGAATTCTTATATTAACCTTAATGTAAAGTGTTCTAATCGGGTCTCTGTTCGCCCTGCCCTAGAAGATTAATAGTGCATTTCACTCGTCATTTCATGCGCTTTGAGATGCCGCTTTGCCCAATTAGCTATCTGAAATAGGAGCGACGTAAATTGAACAATTGTGATAGAATTTTGCTGAATTCTTAAATTAAACGTAACATAAAATGATCTAATCGGGTGTCTGTTTGCCCTACCCTAGAAGTTTAATAGTGCATTTTACTCGCCATTTCATGCGCTTTGAGATGCCGCTCAGCCCAATACGCTACCTGAAATAGGAGCGACGTAAATTGAACAAATGTGATAGAATTACGCTGAATTCTTAAATTAACCATAACATAAAATGATCTAATCGGGTCTCTGTTTGCGCTACCCTAGAAGTTTAATAGTGCATTTTACTCGTCATTTCATGCGCTTTGAGATGCCGCTTAGCCCAATACGCTATCTGAAATAGGAGCGACGTAAGTTGAACAAATGTGATAGAATTACGCTGAATTCTTAAATTAACCATAATATAAAATGATCTAATTGGGTCTCTGATTGCCCTATCATAGAATTTTAATAGTGCATTTTAATCGCCATTCCACGCGCTTTAAGATGCCGCCTAGCCCAGTACGCTATCTGAAATAGGAGCGACGTAAATTGGACAAATGTGATAGAATTTTGCTGAATTCTTAAATTAACCATAATATAAAATGGTCTAATCGGGTCTCTGTTTGCCCTACCCTAGAAGTGTAATAGTGCATTTCACTCGTCATTTCATGCGCCTTCAGATGCCGCTTACCCCAGTAAGCTATCTGAAATAGGAGCGACGTAAATTGAACAAATGTGATAAAATTTCGCAGAATCCTTATGTTAACCAAAATAT
Organism: Macropis europaea; assembly: GCA_916610135.2. Taxonomy (NCBI): domain Eukaryota; kingdom Metazoa; phylum Arthropoda; class Insecta; order Hymenoptera; family Melittidae; genus Macropis; species Macropis europaea. The sequence continues at coordinate 7,109 of CAKAJE020000129.1, read as the reverse complement.
AAAATGATCTAATCTGGTCTCTGTTCGCCCTGGCCTAGAAGTTTAATAGTGCATTTTGTTCGCCATTTCATGCGCTTTGTGATGCCGCTTAGCCCAATACGCTATCTGAAATAGGAGCGACGTAAATTGAACAAATGTGATAGAATTTCCCTGAAATCTTATATTAAACAAAATATAAAATGATCTAATCGGGTCTCTGATTGCTCTATCATAGAAGTTTAGTAGTGCATTTTACTCGCCCATCCACGCGCTTTAAGATGCCGCCTAGCCCAGTACGCTATCTGAAATAGGAGCGACGTAAGATGAACAAATATGATAGAATTACCCTGAATTCTTATATTAACCGTAATATAAAATGATCTAATCGGGTCTCTGTTCGCCCTACCCTAGAAGTTTAATAGTGCATTTCACTCGCCATTTCATGCGCTTTGAGATGCCTCATAGCCCAAAACGCTATCTGAAATAGGAGCGACGTAAATTGAACAAATGTGATAGAATTTCCGTGAATCCTTATATTAACCTTAATGTAAAATGATCTAATCGGGTCTCTGTTCGCCCTACCATAGAAGTCTAATGGTGCATTTCACTCGCCATTTCATGCGCTTTGTGATGCCGCTTAGCCCAATACGCTATCTGAAATAGGAGCGACGTAAGTTGAACAAATGTGATAGAATTTCGCTGAATTCTTCTATTAACCATAATGTAAAATAATCTGATCGGGTCTCTGTTCGCCCTAGCCTAGAAGTTTGATAGTGCATTTTATTCGCCACTTCATGCGCTTTGATATGCCGCTTAGCCGAATACGCTATCTGAAATAGGAGCGACGTAAATTGAACAAATGTGATACTATTTCCCTGAAATCTTATATTAAACAAAATATAAAATGCTCTAATCGGGTCTCTGATTGCCCTATCATAGAAGTTTAGTAGTGCATTTTACTCGCCATTCCACGCGCTTTAAGTTGCCGCCTAGCCCAGTACGCTATCTGAAATAGGAGCGACGTAAGTTGAACAAATGTGATAGAATTTTATTGCATTCTTAAATTAACCATAATATAAAATGATCTAATCGGGTCTCTGTTTGCCCTACCCTAGAAGTGTAATAGTGCATTTTAGTCGCCATTTCATGCGCTTTGAGATCCGGCTTAGCCCAATGCGCTATCTGAAATAGGAGCGACGTAAATTGAACAAATGTGATAGAATTTCCCTGAAATCTTATATTAAACAAAATATAAAATGATCTAATCGGGTCTGTGAATGCCCTATCATAGAAGCTTAATAGTGCATTTTACTCGCCATTCCACGCGGTTTAAGATCCCGGCCAGCCCAGTACGCTATCTGAAATAGGAGCGACGTAATTTGAAGAAATGTGATAGAATTACGCTGAATTCTTATATTAACCGTACTATAAAATGATCTAATCGGGTCTCTGTTTGCCTTACCCTAGAAGCTTAATAGTGTATTTTACTCGCCATTTCATGCGCTTTGAGATGCCCTTATCCCAATACGCTATCTGAAATAGGAGCGACGTAAATTGAACAAATGTGATAGAATGTCGCTGAATTCTTAAATTAACCATAATATAAAATGATCTAATCGGGTCTCTGTTTGCTCTACCGTAGAAGTTCAATAGTGCATTTTACTCGCAATTTCATGCGCTTTGAGGTGCCGCTTAACCCAATACGCTATCTGCAATAGGAGCGACGTAAATTGAACAAACGTGATAGAATTTTGCTGAATTCTTAAATTAACCATAGTACAAAATGATCTAATCGGGTCTCTGTTTGCCCTACCCTAGGAGTTTAATAGTGCATTTTACTCGCCATTTCATGCGCTTTGAGATGCCGCTTAGCGCAATACGCTATCTGAAATATGAGCGACACGAATTGAACAAATGTGATAGAATTTCCCTGAAATCTTGTATTAAACAAAATATAAAATGATCTACTCGGGTCTCTGTTTGCCTTATCCTAGAAGTTTAGTATTGCATTTTACTCGCCGTTTCATGCGCTCTTAGATGCCGCTTAGCCCTATACGCTATCTGAAACAGGTGCGACGTAAATTGAACAAATGTGATAGAATTTCACTGAATTCTTAAATTAACTATAATATAAAATGATCTAATCGGGTCACTGATTGCCCTATCATAGAAGTTTAATAGTGCATTTTACTCGCCATTTCATGCGCTTTGAGATGCCGCTTAGCCCAATACGCTATCTGAAATAGGAGCGACGTAACTTGAACAAATGTGATAGAATTACGCTGCATTCTTATATTAACCGTAATATAAAATGATCTAATCGGGTATCTGTTTGCCTTATCCTAGAAGTTTAATAGTGCATTATACTCGCCATTTCATGCGCTTCGAGATGCCGCTTAGCTCAATACGCTATCTGAAATAGGAGCGACGAAAGTTGAACAAATGTGATAGAATTTTGCTGAATTATTTTATTAACGAGAATGTAAAATGATCTAATCTGGTCTCTGTTCGCCCTACCATAGAAGTCTTATAGTGCATTTCACTCGCCATTTCATGCGCTTTGAGATGCTGCTTAGCCCAATACATTATCTGAAATAGGAGCGACCTAAATTGAACGAATGTGATAGAATTTCGCTCAATTCTTAAATTAACCATAATATAAAATGATCTAATCGGGTCTATGTTTGCCCTACCCTAGAACTTTAATAGTGCATTTTACTCGTCATTTCATTCGCTTTGAGATGCCGCTTTGTCCAATACGCTATCTGAAATAGGAGCGACGTAAATTGCACGAATGTGATAGAATTTCGCTCAATTCTTAAATTAACCATAATATGAAATGATTTAATCGGGTCTATATTTGCCCTACCCTAGAACTTTAATAGTGCATGGTACTCGTCATTTCATGCGCTTTGAGATGCCGCTTAGCCTCATACGCTATCTGAAATTGGAGCGATATAAGTTGAGCAAATGTGATAGAATTTCTCTGAATTCTTTTATTAACCATAATGTAAAATGATCTAATCGGATCTCTGTTCGCCCGAGCATAGAACTTTAATAGTGCATTTTGTTCGCCATTTCATGCGCTTTGAGATGCCGCTTTGCCCAACACGCTATCTGAAATAGGAGCGACGTAAATTGAACAAATGTGATAGAATTACGCTGAATTCTTATATTAACCGTAATATAAAATGATCGAATCGGGTCTCTGTTTGCCTTATCCTAGAAGTTTAATAGTGCATTTTACTCGCCATTTCATGCGCATTGAGATGCCGCTTAGCCCAATACGCTATCTGAAATATCAGCGACGTAAATTGAACAAATGTGAGAGACTTTCGCTGAATTCTTATATTAACCTTAATGTAAAGTGTTCTAATCGGGTCTCTGTTCGCCCTGCCCTAGAAGATTAATAGTGCATTTCACTCGTCATTTCATGCGCTTTGAGATGCCGCTTTGCCCAATTAGCTATCTGAAATAGGAGCGACGTAAATTGAACAATTGTGATAGAATTTTGCTGAATTCTTAAATTAAACGTAACATAAAATGATCTAATCGGGTGTCTGTTTGCCCTACCCTAGAAGTTTAATAGTGCATTTTACTCGCCATTTCATGCGCTTTGAGATGCCGCTCAGCCCAATACGCTACCTGAAATAGGAGCGACGTAAATTGAACAAATGTGATAGAATTACGCTGAATTCTTAAATTAACCATAACATAAAATGATCTAATCGGGTCTCTGTTTGCGCTACCCTAGAAGTTTAATAGTGCATTTTACTCGTCATTTCATGCGCTTTGAGATGCCGCTTAGCCCAATACGCTATCTGAAATAGGAGCGACGTAAGTTGAACAAATGTGATAGAATTACGCTGAATTCTTAAATTAACCATAATATAAAATGATCTAATTGGGTCTCTGATTGCCCTATCATAGAATTTTAAAAGTGCATTTTAATCGCCATTCCACGCGCTTTAAGATGCCGCCTAGCCCAGTACGCTATCTGAAATAGGAGCGACGTAAATTGAACAAATGTGATAGAATTTTGCTGAATTCTTAAATTAACCATAATATAAAATGGTCTAATCGGGTCTCTGTTTGCCCTACCCTAGAAGTGTAATAGTGCATTTCACTCGTCATTTCATGCGCCTTCAGATGCCGCTTACCCCAGTAAGCTATCTGAAATAGGAGCGACGTAAATTGAACAAATGTGATAAAATTTCGCAGAATCCTTATGTTAACCAAAATATAAAATGATCTAATCTGGTCTCTGTTCGCCCTGGCCTAGAAGTTTAATAGTGCATTTTGTTCGCCATTTCATGCGCTTTGTGATGCCGCTTAGCCCAATACGCTATCTGAAATAGGAGCGACGTAAATTGAACAAATGTGATAGAATTTCCCTGAAATCTTATATTAAACAAAATATAAAATGATCTAATCGGGTCTCTGATTGCTCTATCATAGAAGTTTAGTAGTGCATTTTACTCGCCCATCCACGCGCTTTAAGATGCCGCCTAGCCCAGTACGCTATCTGAAATAGGAGCGACGTAAGATGAACAAATATGATAGAATTACGCTGAATTCTTATATTAACCGTAATATAAAATGATCTAATCGGGTCTCTGTTCGCCCTACCCTAGAAGTTTAATAGTGCATTTCACTCGCCATTTCATGCGCTTTGAGATGCCTCATAGCCCAAAACGCTATCTGAAATAGGAGCGACGTAAATTGAACAAATGTGATAGAATTTCCGTGAATCCTTATATTAACCTTAATGTAAAATGATCTAATCGGGTCTCTGTTCGCCCTACCATAGAAGTCTAATGGTGCATTTCACTCGCCATTTCATGCGCTTTGTGATGCCGCTTAGCCCAATACGCTATCTGAAATAGGAGCGACGTAAGTTGAACAAATGTGATAGAATTTCGCTGAATTCTTCTATTAACCATAATGTAAAATAATCTGATCGGGTCTCTGTTCGCCCTAGCCTAGAAGTTTGATAGTGCATTTTATTCGCCACTTCATGCGCTTTGATATGCCGCTTAGCCGAATACGCTATCTGAAATAGGAGCGACGTAAATTGAACAAATGTGATACTATTTCCCTGAAATCTTATATTAAACAAAATATAAAATGCTCTAATCGGGTCTCTGATTGCCCTATCATAGAAGTTTAGTAGTGCATTTTACTCGCCATTCCACGCGCTTTAAGTTGCCGCCTAGCCCAGTACGCTATCTGAAATAGGAGCGACGTAAGTTGAACAAATGTGATAGAATTTTATTGCATTCTTAAATTAACCATAATATAAAATGATCTAATCGGGTCTCTGTTTGCCCTACCCTAGAAGTGTAATAGTGCATTTTAGTCGCCATTTCATGCGCTTTGAGATCCGGCTTAGCCCAATGCGCTATCTGAAATAGGAGCGACGTAAATTGAACAAATGTGATAGAATTTCCCTGAAATCTTATATTAAACAAAATATAAAATGATCTAATCGGGTCTGTGAATGCCCTATCATAGAAGCTTAATAGTGCATTTTACTCGCCATTCCACGCGGTTTAAGATCCCGGCCAGCCCAGTACGCTATCTGAAATAGGAGCGACGTAATTTGAAGAAATGTGATAGAATTACGCTGAATTCTTATATTAACCGTACTATAAAATGATCTAATCGGGTCTCTGTTTGCCTTACCCTAGAAGCTTAATAGTGTATTTTACTCGCCATTTCATGCGCTTTGAGATGCCCTTATCCCAATACGCTATCTGAAATAGGAGCGACGTAAATTGAACAAATGTGATAGAATGTCGCTGAATTCTTAAATTAACCATAATATAAAATGATCTAATCGGGTCTCTGTTTGCTCTACCGTAGAAGTTCAATAGTGCATTTTACTCGCAATTTCATGCGCTTTGAGGTGCCGCTTAACCCAATACGCTATCTGCAATAGGAGCGACGTAAATTGAACAAACGTGATAGAATTTTGCTGAATTCTTAAATTAACCATAGTACAAAATGATCTAATCGGGTCTCTGTTTGCCCTACCCTAGGAGTTTAATAGTGCATTTTACTCGCCATTTCATGCGCTTTGAGATGCCGCTTAGCGCAATACGCTATCTGAAATATGAGCGACACGAATTGAACAAATGTGATAGAATTTCCCTGAAATCTTGTATTAAACAAAATATAAAATGATCTACTCGGGTCTCTGTTTGCCTTATCCTAGAAGTTTAGTATTGCATTTTACTCGCCGTTTCATGCGCTCTTAGATGCCGCTTAGCCCTATACGCTATCTGAAACAGGTGCGACGTAAATTGAACAAATGTGATAGAATTTCACTGAATTCTTAAATTAACTATAATATAAAATGATCTAATCGGGTCACTGATTGCCCTATCATAGAAGTTTAATAGTGCATTTTACTCGCCATTTCATGCGCTTTGAGATGCCGCTTAGCCCAATACGCTATCTGAAATAGGAGCGACGTAACTTGAACAAATGTGATAGAATTACGCTGCATTCTTATATTAACCGTAATATAAAATGATCTAATCGGGTATCTGTTTGCCTTATCCTAGAAGTTTAATAGTGCATTATACTCGCCATTTCATGCGCTTCGAGATGCCGCTTAGCTCAATACGCTATCTGAAATAGGAGCGACGAAAGTTGAACAAATGTGATAGAATTTTGCTGAATTATTTTATTAACGAGAATGTAAAATGATCTAATCTGGTCTCTGTTCGCCCTACCATAGAAGTCTTATAGTGCATTTCACTCGCCATTTCATGCGCTTTGAGATGCTGCTTAGCCCAATACATTATCTGAAATAGGAGCGACCTAAATTGAACGAATGTGATAGAATTTCGCTCAATTCTTAAATTAACCATAATATAAAATGATCTAATCGGGTCTATGTTTGCCCTACCCTAGAACTTTAATAGTGCATTGTACTCGTCATTTCATGCGCTTTGAGATGCCGCTTAGCCTCATACGCTATCTGAAATTGGAGCGATATAAGTTGAGCAAATGTGATAGAATTACGCTGCATTCTTATATTAACCGTAATATAAAATGATCTAATCGGGTATCTGTTTGCCTTATCCTAGAAGTTTAATAGTGCATTATACTCGCCATTTCAT
>CAKAJE020000128.1:0-49064 GCA_916610135.2 Macropis europaea | reverse complement strand
CTTACGACGCTCCTATTTCAGATAGCGTACTGGGCTAGGCGGCATCTTAAAGCGCGTGGAATGGCGAGTAAAATGCACTACTAATCTTCTATGATAGGGCAATCAGAGACCCGATTAGATCATTTTATATTTTGATTAATATAAGATTTCAGGGAAATTCTATCACATTTGTTCAATTTACGTGGCTCCTATTTCAGATAGCGTATTGGGCTAGGCGGCATCTTAAAGCGCGTGGAATGGCGAGTAATATGCACCACTAAACTTCTATGATAGGGCAATCAGAGTCCCAATTAGATCATTTTATATTTTGGTTAATATAAGAATTCAGCGAAATTCTATCACATTTGTTCAATTTACGTCGCTCCTATTTCAGATAGCGTATTGGGCTATGCGGCATCTCAAAGCGCATGAAATGGCGAACAAAATGCACTATTAAACTTCTAGGCTAGGGCGAACAGAGACCAGATTAGATCATTTTATATTTTGGTTAACATAAGGATTCTGCGAAATTTTATCACATTTGTTCAATTTACGTCGCTCCTATTTCAGATAGCTTATTGGGCTAAGCGGCATCTGAAGGCGCATGAAGTGACGAGTAAAATGCACTATTAAACTTCTAGGGTAGGGCAAACAGAGACCCGATTAGACCATTTTATATTATGGTTAATTTAAGAATTCAGCAAAATTCTATCACTGTTGTTCAACTTACGTCGCTCCTATTTAAGATAGCGTACTGGGCTAGGCGGCACCTTAAAGCGCGTGGAATGACGAGTAAAATGCACTACTAAACTTCTATGATAGGGCTATCAGAGACCCGATTAGATTATTTTATATTTTGTTTAATATAAGATTTCACGGAAATTCTATCACATTTGTTCAATTTACGTCGCTCCTATTTCAGATAGCGTATTGGGCTAAGCGGCCTCTCAAAGCGCATGAAATGGCGAGTAAAATGCGCTATTAAACTTCTAGGATAAGGCAAACGGAGACCCGATTAGTTCATTTTATATCACGGTTAATATAAGAATGCAGCGTGATTCTATCACATTTGTTCATCTTACGTCGCTCCTATTTCAGATAGCGTACTGGGCTAGGCGGCATCTTAAAGCGCGTGGAAGGGCGAGTAAAATGCACTATTAAACTTCTATGATAGGGCAATCAGAGACACGATTAGATCATTTTATATTATGGTTAATTTAAGAATTCAGCGAAATTCTATCACATTTGTTCAATTTACGTCGTTCCAATTTCAGATAGCGTATTGGGCTAAGCGGCATCTCAAAGCGCATGAAATGGCGAATAAAATGAACTATTAATCTTCTAGGCTAGGGCGAACAGTGACCCGAGCAGACCATTTTACATTATGGTTAATAAAAGAATGCAGCGTAATTCTATCACATTTGTTCAACTTACGTCGCTCCTATTTCAGATAGCGTATTGGGCTAAGCGGCATCTCAAAGCGCATGAAATGGCGAGTGAAATGCACTATTAGACTTCTATGGTAGGGCGAACAGAGACCCGCCTGGATCATTTTACATTAAGGTTAATATAAGAATTCACGGAAATTCTATCACATTTGTTCAATTTACGTCGCTCCTATTCCAGATAGCGTATTGGGCTAAGCGGCATCTCAAAGCGCATGAAATGGCGAGTAAAATGCGCTATTAAACTTCTAGGATAAGGCAAACAGAGACCCGATTAGATCGTTTTATATTACGGTTAATATAAGAATTCAGCGTAATTCTATCACATTTGTTCAAGTTACGTCGCTCCTATTTCAGATAGCGTACTGGGCTAGGCGGCATCATAAAGCGCGTGGAATGGCGAGTAAAATGCACTACTAATCTTCTATTATAGGGCAATCAGAGACCCGATTAGATCATTTTATATTTTGATTAATATAAGATTTCAGGGAAATTCTATCACATTTGTTCAATTTACGTCACTCCTATTTCAGATGGCGTATTGGGCTAAGCGGGATCTCAAAGCGCATGAAATGGCGAGTGATATGCACTACTAATCTTTTATGATACGGCAATCAGAGACCCGATTAGATCATTTTATATTTTGATTAATATAAGATTTCAGGGAAATTCTATCACATTTGTTCAATTTACGTCGCTCCTATTTCTGATAGCGTATTGGGTTAAGCGTCATCTCAAAGCGCATGAAATGACGAGTGACATGCACTATTAAACTTCTAGGGTAGGGCGAACAGAGACCCGATTAGATTATTTTACATTAAGGTTAATATAAGTATTCAGCGAGATTCTATCACATTTGTTCAATTTGCGTCGCTTCTATTTCAGACAGCGTACTGGGCTAGGCGGCATCTTAAAGCGCGTGGAATGGCGAGTAAAATGCACTATTAACCTTCTATGATAGGGCAATCAGAGACTAGATTAGATCATTTTATACTTTGGTTAATATAAGAATTCAGCGAAATTCTATCACATTTGTTCAATTTACGTCGCTCCTATTTCAGATAGCGTATTGAGCTAAGCGGGAGCTCAAAGCGCATGAAATGGCGACTAAAATGCACTATTAAACTTCTAGGCTAGGGCGAACAGAGACCCGATTAGATCATTTCACATTAAGGTTAATATAAGAATTCACGGAAATTCTATCACATTTGTTCAATTTACGTCGCTCCTATTTCGGATAGCGTATTAGGCTATGCGGCATCTCAAAGCGCATGAAATGGCGAATAAAATTCACTATTAAACTTCTAGGGTAGGGCAAACAGAGACCCGATTAGATCATTTTATATTACGATTAATATAAGAATTCAGCGTAATTCTATCACATTTGTTCATCTTACGTCGCTCCTATTTCAGATAGCGTACTGGGCTAGGCGGCATCTTAAAGCGCGTGGAAGGGCGAGTAAAATGCACTACTAAACTTCTATGATAGAGCAATCAGAGACCCGATTAGATCATCTTATATTTTGTTTAATATAAGATATCAGGGAAATTCTATCACATTTGTTCAATTTACGTCGCTCCTATTTCAGATAGCGTATTGGGCTAAGCGGCATCACGAAGCGCATGAAATGGCGAACAAAATGCACTATTAAACTTCTAGGCTAGGGCGAACAGAGACCAGATTAGATCATTTTATACTTTGGTTAACATAAGGATTCTGCGAAATTTTATCACATTTGTTCAATTTACGTCGCTCCTATTTCAGATAGCTTATTGGGCTAAGCGGCATCTGAAGGCACATGAAGTGACGAGTAAAATGCACTATTAAGCTTCTAGGGTAGGGCCAACAGAGACCCGATTAGATCATTTTATATTATGGTTAATTTAAGATGTCAGCAAAATTCTATCACACTTGTTCAATTAACGTCGCTCCTGTTTCAGATAGCGTGCTGGGCCATGCGGCAACTTAAAGCGCGTGGAATGGCGAGTAAAATGCACTATTAAGCTTCTATGATAGGGCAATCAGAGACCAGATTAGATCATTTTATACTTTGGTTAATATAAGAATTCAGCGAAATTCTATCACAGTTATTCAATTTACGTGGCTCCTATTTCAGATAGCGTATTGGGCTAGGCGGCATCTTAAAGCGCGCGGAATGGCGAGTAATATGCACCACTAAACTTCTATGATAGGGCAATCAGAGACCCGATTAGATCATTTTATATTTTGGTTAACATAAGAATTCTGCGAAATTCTATCACATTTGTTCAATTTACGTCGCTCCTATTTCCGATAGCTTATTGGGCTTAGCGGCATCACGAAGCGCATAAAGTGACGAGTGAAATGCACTATTAAACTTCTAGGGTAGGGCAAACAGAGACCCGATTAGATCATTTTATATTATGGTTAATTTAAGAATTCAGCAAAATTCTATCACATTTGTTCAACTTACGTCGCTCCTATTTCAGATAGCGTACTGGGCTAGGCGGCATCTTAAAGCGCGTGGAATGGCGAGTAAAATGCACTACTAATCTTCTATGATAGGGCAATCAGAGACCCGATTAGATCATTTTATATTTTGATTAATATAAGATTTCAGGGAAATTCTATCACATTTGTTGAATTTACGTCGCTCCTATTTGAGATAGCGTATTGAGCTAAGCGGGATCTCAAAGCGCATGAAATGGCGACTAAAATGCACTATTAAACTTCTAGGATATGGCAAACAGAGACCAGATTAGATCACTTTATATTTTGGTTAACATAAGAATTCTGCGAAATTCTATCACATTTGTTCAATTTACGTCGCTCCTATTTCCGATAGCTTATTGGGCTTAGCGGCATCTCAAAGCGCATAAAGTGACGAGTGAAATGCACTATTAAACTTCTAGGGTAGGGCAAACAGAGACCCGATTAGATCATTTTATATTATGGTTAAATTAAGAATTCAGCAAAATTCTATCACATTTGTTCAACTTACGTCGCTCCTATTTCAGATAGCGTACTGGGCTAGGCGGCACCTTAAAGCGCGTGGAATGACGAGTAAAATGCACTACTGAACTTCTATGATAGGGCAATCAGAGACCCGATTAGATCATTTTATATTTTGTTTAATATAAGATTTCACGGAAATTCTATCACATTTGTTCAATTTACGTCGCTCCTATTTCAGATAGCGTATTGGGCTATGCGGCATCTGAAAGCGCATGAAATGGCGAACAAAATGCACTATTAAACTTCTAGGCTAGGGCTAACAGAGACCAGATTAGATCATTTTATATTTTGGTTAACATAAGGATTCCGCGAAATTTTATCACATTTGTTCAATTTACGTCGCCCCTATTTCAGATAGCTTATTGCGCTAAGCGGCATCTGAAGGCGCATGAAGTGTCGAGTAAAATGCACTATTAAACTTCTAGGGTAGGGCAAACACAGACCCGATTAGATCATTTTATATTATGGTTAATTTAATAATTCAGCAAAATTCTATCACATTTGTTCAACTTACGTCGCTCCTATTTCAGATAGCGTACTGGGCTAGGCGGCACCTTAAAGCGCGTGGAATGACGCGTAAAATGCACTACTAAACTTCTATGATAGGGCAATCAGAGACCCGAGAAGATCATTTTATATTTTGTTTAATATAAGATTTCACGGAAATTCTATCACATTTGTTCAATTTACGTCGCTCCTATTTCAGATAGCGTATTGGGCTAAGCGGCCTCTCAAAGCGCATGAAATGGCGAGTAAAATGCGCTATTAAACTTCTAGGATAAGGCAAACGGAGATCCGATTAGTTCATTTTATATTACGGTTAATATAAGAATTCAGCGTAATTCTATCACATTTGTTCATCTTACGTCGCTCCTATTTCAGATAGCCTACTGGGCTAGGCGGCATCTTAAAGCGCGTGGAAGGGCGAGTAAAATGCACTATTATACTTCTAGGGTAGGGCGAACAGAGACCCGAAGAGATCATTTTACATTAAGGTGAATATAAGAATGCAGCGTAATTCTGTCACATTTGTTCAACTTACGTCGCTCCTATTTCAGATAGCGTATTGGGTTAAGCGTCATCTCAAAGCGCATGAAATGACGAGTGACATGCACTATTAAACTTCTAGGGTAGGGCGAACAGAGACCCGATTAGATCATTTTACATTAAGGTTAATATAAGTATTCAGCGAGATTCTATCACACTTGTTCAATTTGTGTCGCTTCTATTTCAGACAGCGTACTGGGTTAGGCGGCATCTTAAAGCGCGTGGAATGGCGAGTAAAATGCACTATTAACCTTCTATGATAGGGCAATCAGAGACTAGATTAGATCATTTTATACTTTGGTTAATATAAGAATTCAGCGAAATTCTATCACATTTGTTCAATTTACGTCGCTCCTATTTCAGACAGCATATTGGGCTAAGCGGCATCTCAAAGCGCATGAAATGACGAGTGGAATGCACTATTCAACTTCTAGGGTAGGGCAAACAGGGACCCGATTAGATCATTTCATATTATGGTTAATTTAAGAATTCAGCGAAATTCTATCACATTTGTTCAATTTACGTCGTTCCTATTTCAGATAGCGTATTGTGCTAAGCGGCATCTCAACGCGCATGAAATGGCAAGTAAAATGCAGTATTAAACTTCTAGGGTAGGGCAATCAGTGACCCGATTAGATCATTTTATATTATAGTTAATTTAAGAATTCAGCGAAATTCTATCACATTTGTTCAATTTACGTCGCTCCTATTTCAGATAGCGTATTGGGCTATGTGGCATCTTAACTCGCTCGGAATGGCGAGTAAAATGCACTATTAAACTTCTATGCTAGGGCAATCAGAGACCCGATTAGATCATTTTATATTTTGGTTAATATAAGAATTCAGTGAAATTCTATCACATTCGTTCAATTTACGTCGCTCCTATTTCAGATAGCGTATTGGGCAAAGCGGCATCTCAAAGCGTATGAAATGGCGAATAAAATGCACTATTAAAGTTCTAGACTCGGGCGGACAGAGATCCGATTAGATCATTTTACATTATGGTTAATAAAAGAATTCAGCGAAATTCTATCACATTTGTTCAATTTACGTCGCTCCTATTTCAGATAGCGTATTGGGCTAGGCGGCATCTCAAAGCGCATGAAATGACGAGTGAAATGCACTATTATACTTCTAGGGTAGGGCGAACAGAGACCCGAAGAGATCATTTTACATTAAGGTGAATATAAGAATGCAGCGTAATTCTGTCACATTTGTTCAACTTACGTCGCTCCTATTTGAGATAGCGTATTGGGTTAAGCGTCATCTCAAAGCGCATGAAATGACGAGTGACATGCACTATTAAACTTCTATGATAGGGCAATCAGAGACCCGATTAGATCATTTTATATTTTGTTTATTACAAGATTTCAGGGATATTCTATCACATTTGTTCAATTTACGTCGCTCCTATTTCAGATAGCGTATTGGGCTAGGCGGCATCTCAAAGCGCATGAAATGACGAGTGAAATGCACTATTATACTTCTAGGGTAGGGCGAACAGAGACCCGAAGAGATCATTTTACATTAAGGTGAATATAAGAATGCAGCGTAATTCTGTCACATTTGTTCAACTTACGACGCTCCTATTTCAGATAGCGTACTGGGCTAGGCGGCATCTTAAAGCGCGTGGAATGGCGAGTAAAATGCACTACTGCTCTTCTATGATAGGGCAATCAGAGATCCGATTAGATCATTTTATATTTTGATTAATATAAGATTTCAGGGAAATTCTATCACATTTGTTCATTTTACGTCGCTCCTATTTCAGATAGCGTATTGGGCTAAGCGGGATCTCAAAGCGCATGAAATGGCGACTAAAATGCACTATTAAACTTCTAGGCTAGGGCGAACAGAGACCCGATTAGATCATTTCACATTAAGGTTAATATAAGAATTCACGGAAATTCTATCACATTTGTTCAATTTACGTCGCTCCTATTTCAGATAGCGTATTAGGCTATGCGGCATCTCAAAGCGCATGAAATGGCGAATAAAATTCACTATTAAACTTCTAGGGTAGGGCAAACAGAGACCCGATTAGATCATTTTATATTACGATTAATATAAGAATTCAGCGTAGTTCTATCACATTTGTTCATCTTACGTCGCTCCTATTTCAGATAGCGTACTGGGCTAGGCGGCATCTTAAAGCACGTGGAAGGGCGAGTAAAATGCACTACTAAACTTCTATGATAGAGCAATCAGAGACCCGATTAGATCATTTTATATTTTGTTTAATATAAGATTTCAGGGAAATTCTATCACCTTTGTTCAATTTACGTCGCTCCTATTTCAGATAGCGTATTGGGCTATGCGGCATCTCAAAGCGCATGAAATGACGAGTGAAATGCACTATCAAACTTCTAGGGTAGGGCAAACAGGGACCCGATTAGATCATTTTATATTATGGTTAATTTAAGAATTCAGCAAAATTCTCTCACATTTGTTCAATTTACGTCGTTCCTATTTCAGATAGCGTCCTGGGCTAAGCGGCATCTAAAAGCGCATGAAATGGCGAGTATAATGCACTGTTATACTTCTAGGATAAGGCAAACAGAGACCCGATTAGATCATTTTATATTACGGTTAATATAAGAATGCAGCGTGATTCTATCACATTTGTTCAAGTTACGTCGCTCCTATTTCAGATAGCGTACTGGGCTAGGCGGCATCTTAGAGCGCGTGGAATGGCGAGTAAAATGCACTATTAACCTTCTATGATAGGGCAATCAGAGACCAGACTAGATCATTTTATACTTTGGTTAATATAAGAATTCAGCGAAATTCTATCACATTTGTTCAATTTACGTCGCTCCTATTTCAGACCGCGTATTGGGCTAGGCGGCATCTCAAAGCGCATGAAATGACGAGTGAAATGCACTATTATACTTCTAGGGTAGGGCGAACAGAGACCCGAAGAGATCATTTTACATTAAGGTGAATATAAGAATGCAGCGCAATTCTGTCACATTTGTTCAACTTACGACGCTCCTATTTCAGATAGCGTACTGGGCTAGGCGGCATCTTAAAGCGCGTGGAATGGCGAGTAAAATGCACTACTACTCTTCTATGATAGGGCAATCAGAGACCCGATTAGATCATTTTATATTTTGATTAATATAAGATTTCAGGGAAATTCTATCACATTTGTTCAATTTACGTCGCTCCTATTTCAGATCGCGTATTGGGCTAGGCGGCATCTCAAAGCGCATGAAATGACGAGTGAAATGCACTATTATACTTCTAGGGTAGGGCGAACAGAGACCCGAAGAGATCATTTTACATTAAGGTGAATATAAGAATGCAGCGCAATTCTGTCACATTTGTTCATTTTACGTCGCTCCTATTTCAGATAGCGTATTGGGCTAAGCGGGATCTCAAAGCGCATGAAATGGCGACTAAAATGCACTATTAAACTTCTAGGCTAGGGCGAACAGAGACCCGATTAGATCATTTCACATTAAGGTTAATATAAGAATTCTCGGAAATTCTATCACATTTGTTCAATTTACGTCGCTCCTATTTCAGATAGCGTATTAGGCTATGCGGCATCTCAAAGCGCATGAAATGGCGAATAAAATTCACTATTAAACTTCTAGGGTAGGGCAAACAGAGACCCGATTAGATCATTTTATATTATGATTAATATAAGAATTCAGCGTAATTCTATCACATTTGTTCATCTTACGACGCTCCTATTTCAGATAGCGTACTGGGCTAGGCGGCATCTTAAAGCGCGTGGAAGGGCGAGTAAAATGCACTACTAAACTTCTATGATAGAGCAATCAGAGACCCGATTAGATCATTTTATATTTTGTTTAATATAAGATTTCAGGGAAATTCTATCACATTTGTTCAATTTACGTCGCTCCTATTTCAGATAGCGTATTGGGCTATGCGGCATCTCAAAGCGCATGAAATGGCGAACAAAATGCACTATTAAACTTCTAGGCTAGGGCGAACAGAGACCAGATTAGATCATTTTATATTTTGGTTAACATAAGGATTCTGCGAAATTTTATCACATTTGTTCAATTTACGTCGCTCCTATTTCAGATAGCTTATTGGGCTAAGCGGCATCTGAAGGCGCATGAAGGGACGAGTAAAATGCACTATTAAACTTCTAGGGTAGGGCAAACAGAGACCCGATTAGACCATTTTATATTATGGTTAATTTAAGAATTCAGCAAAATTCTATCACTTTTGTTCAACTTACGTCGCTCCTATTTCAGATAGCGTACTGGGCTAGGCGGCACCTTAAAGCGCGTGGAATGACGAGTAAAATGCACTACTAAACTTCTATGATAGGGCAATCAGAGACCCGATTAGATTATTTTATATTTTGTTTAATATAAGATTTCACGGAAATTCTATCACATTTGTTCAATTTACGTCGCTCCTATTTCAGATAGCGTATTGGGCTAAGCGGCCTCTCAAAGCGCATGAAATGGCGAGTAAAATGAACTATTAATCTTCTAGGCTAGGGCGAACAGTGACCCGAGCAGATCATTTTACATTATGGTTAATAAAAGAATTCAGCGTAATTCTATCACATTTGTTCAACTTACGTCGCTCCTATTTCAGATAGTGTATTGGGCTAAGCGGCATCTCAAAGCGCATGAAATAACGAGTAAAATGCGCTATTAAACTTCTAGGATAAGGCAAACAGAGACCCGATTAGATCGTTTTATATTACGGTTAATATAAGAATGCAGCGTGATTCTATCACATTTGTTCAAGTTACGTCGCTCCTATGTCAGATAGCGTACTGGGCTAGGCGGCATCTTAAAGGGCGTGGAATGGCGAGTAAAATGCACTATTAAACTTCGATGATAGGGCAATCAGAGACACGATTAGATCATTTTATATTATGGTTAATTTAAGAATTCAGCGAAATTCTATCACATTTGTTCAATTTACGTCGTTCCAATTTCAGATAGCGTATTGGGCTAAGCGGCATCTCAAAGCGCATGAAATGGCGAATAAAATGAACTATTAATCTTCTAGGCTAGGGCGAACAGTGACCCGAGCAGACCATTTTACATTATGGTTAATAAAAGAATTCAGCGTAATTCTATCACATTTGTTCAACTTACGTCGCTCCTATTTCAGATAGCGTATTGGGCTAAGCGGCATCTCAAAGCGCATGAAATGGCGAGTGAAATGCACTATTAGACTTCTGTGGTAGGGCGAACAGAGACCCGACTGGATCATTTTACATTAAGGTTAATATAAGAATTCACGGAAATTCTATCACATTTGTTCAATTTACGTCGCTCCTATTCCAGATAGCGTATTGGGCTAAGCGGCATCTCAAAGCGCATGAAATGGCGAGTAAAATGCGCTATTAAACTTCTAGGATAAGGCAAACAGAGACCCGATTAGATCGTTTTATATTACGGTTAATATAAGAATTCAGCGTAATTCTATCACATTTGTTCAAGTTACGTCGCTCCTATTTCAGATAGCGTACTGGGCTAGGCGGCATCATAAAGCGCGTGGAATGGCGAGTAAAATGCACTACTAATCTTCTATTATAGGGCAATCAGAGACCCGATTAGATCATTTTATATTTTGATTAATATAAGATTTCAGGGAAATTCTATCACATTTGTTCAATTTACGTCGCTCCTATTTCAGATGGCGTATTGGGCTAAGCGGGATCTCAAAGCGCATGAAATGGCGAGTGATATGCACTACTAATCTTTTATGATACGGCAATCAGAGACCCGATTCGATCATTTTATATTTTGATTAATATAAGATTTCAGGGAAATTCTATCACATTTGTTCAATTTACGTCGCTCCTATTTCTGATAGCGTATTGGGTTAAGCGTCATCTCAAAGCGCATGAAATGACGAGTGACATGCACTATTAAACTTCTAGGGTAGGGCGAACAGAGACCCGATTAGATTATTTTACATTAAGGTTAATATAAGTATTCAGCGAGATTCTATCACATTTGTTCAATTTGCGTCGCTTCTATTTCAGACAGCGTACTGGGCTAGGCGGCATCTTAAAGCGCGTGGAATGGCGAGTAAAATGCACTATTAACCTTCTATGATAGGGCAATCAGAGACTAGATTAGATCATTTTATACTTTGGTTAATATAAGAATTCAGCGAAATTCTATCACATTTGTTCAATTTACGTCGCTCCTATTTCAGATAGCTTATTGGGCTAAGCGGCATCTGAAGGCACATGAAGTGACGAGTAAAATGCACTATTAAGCTTCTAGGGTAGGGCCAACAGAGACCCGATTAGATCATTTTATATTATGGTTAATTTAAGATGTCAGCAAAATTCTATCACATTTGTTCAATTTACGTCGCTCCTGTTTCAGATAGCGTGCTGGGCCATGCGGCATCTTAAAGCGCGTGGAATGGCGAGTAAAATGCACTATTAAACTTCTATGATAGGGCAATCAGAGACCAGACTAGATCATTTTATACTTTGGTTAATATAAGAATTCAGCGAAATTCTATCACATTTGTTCAATTTACGTCGTTCCAATTTCAGATAGCGTATTGGGCTAAGCGGCATCTCAAAGCGCATGAAATGGCGAATAAAATGAACTATTAATCTTCTAGGCTAGGGCGAACAGTGACACGAGCAGATCATTTTACATTATGGTTAATAAAAGAATCCAGCGAAATTCTATCACATTTGTTCAATTTACGTGGCTCCTATTTCAGATAGCGTATTGGGCTAGGCGGCATCTTAAAGCGCGCGGAATGGCGAGTAATATGCACCACTAAACTTCTATGATAGGGCAATCAGAGACCCGATTAGATCATTTTATATTTTGGTTAATATAAGAATTCAGCGTAATTCTATCACATTTGTTCAACTTACGTCGCTCCTATTTCAGATAGCGTACTGGGCTAGGCGGCATCTTAAAGCGCGTGGAATGGCGAGTAAAATGCACTACTAATCTTCTATGATAGGGCAATCAGAGACCCGATTATATCATTTTATATTTTGATTAATATAAGATTTCAGGGAAATTCTATCACATTTGTTGAATTTACGTCGCTCCTATTTCAGATAGCGTATTGAGCTAAGCGGGATCTCAAAAGCATGAAATGGCGACTAAAATGCACTATTAAACTTCTAGGCTAGGGCGAACAGAGACCAGATTAGATCATTTTATATTTTGGTTAACATAAGGAATCTGCGAAATTTTATCACATTTGTTCAATTTACGTCGCTCCTATTTCAGATAGCTTATTGGGCTAAGCGGCATCTGAAGGCGCATGAAGTGTCGAGTAAAATGCACTATTAAACTTCTAGGGTAGGGCAAACACAGACCCGATTAGATAATTTTATATTATGGTTAATTTAATAATTCAGCAAAATTCTATCACATTTGTTCAACTTACGTCGCTCCTATTTCAGATAGCGTACTGGGCTAGGCGGCACCTTAAAGCGCGTGGAATGACGAGTAAAATGCACTACTAAACTTCTATGATAGGGCAATCAGAGACCCGATTAGATCATTTTATATTTTGTTTAATATAAGATTTCACGGAAATTCTATCACATTTGTTCAATTTACGTCGCTCCTATTTCTGATAGCGTATTGGGTTAAGCGTCATCTCAAAGCGCATGAAATGACGAGTGACATGCACTATTAAACTTCTAGGGTAGGGCGAACAGAGACCCGATTAGATCATTTTACATTAAGGTTAATATAAGTATTCAGCGAGATTCTATCACACTTGTTCAATTTGCGTCGCTTCTATTTCAGACAGCGTACTGGGCTAGGCGGCATCTTAAAGCGCGTGGAATGGCGAGTAAAATGCACTATTATCCTTCTATGATAGGGCAATCAGAGACTAGATTAGATCATTTTATACTTTGGTTAATATAAGAATTCAGCGAAATTCTATCACATTTGTTCAATTTACGTCGCTCCTATTTCAGATAGCGTATTGAGCTAAGCGGGATCTCAAAGCGCATGAAATGGCGACTAAAATGCACTATTAAACTTCTAGGCTAGGGCGAACAGAGACCCGGTTAGATCATTTCACATTAAGGTTAATATAAGAATTCACGGAAATTCTATCACATTTGTTCAATTTACGTCGCTCCTATTCCAGATAGCGTATTAGGCTATGCGGCATCTCAAAGCGCATGAAATGGCGAATAAAATTCACTATTAAACTTCTAGGGTAGGGCAAACAGAGACCCGATTAGATCATTTTATATTACGATTAATATAAGAATTCAGCGTAATTCTATCACATTTGTTCATCTTACGTCGCTCCTATTTCAGATAGCGTACTGGGCTAGGCGGCATCTTAAAGCCCGTGGAAGGGCGAGTAAAATGCACTACTAAACTTCTATGATAGAGCAATCAGAGACCCGATTAGATCATCTTATATTTTGTTTAATATAAGATTTCAGGGAAATTCTATCACATTTGTTCAATTTACGTCGCTCCTATTTCAGATAGCGTATTGGGCTAAGCGGCATCACGAAGCGCATGAAATGGCGAACAAAATGCACTATTAAACTTCTAGGCTAGGGCGAACAGAGACCAGATTAGATCATTTTATACTTTGGTTAACATAAGGATTCTGCGAAATTTTATCACATTTGTTCAATTTACGTCGCTCCTATTTCAGATAGCTTATTGGGCTAAGCGGCATCTGAAGGCACATGAAGTGACGAGTAAAATGCACTATTAAGCTTCTAGGGTAGGGCCACCAGAGACCCGATTAGATCATTTTATATTATGGTTAATTTAAGATGTCAGCAAAATTCTATCACATTTGTTCAATTTACGTCGCTCCTGTTTCAGGTAGCGTGCTGGGCCATGCGGCATCTTAAAGCGCGTGGAATGGCGAGTAAAATGCACTATTAAACTTCTATGATAGGGTAATCAGAGACCAGACTAGATCATTTTATACTTTGGTTAATATAAGAATTCAGCGAAATTCTATCACATTTGTTCAATTTACGTCGCTCCTATTTCAGATAGCGTATTGGGCTAGGCGGCATCTCAAAGCGCATGAAATGACGAGTGAAATGCACTATTATACTTCTAGGGTAGGGCGAACAGAGACCCGAAGAGATCATTTTACATTAAGGTGAATATAAGAATGCAGCGTAATTCTGTCACATTTGTTCAACTTACGACGCTCCTATTTCAGATAGCGTACTGGGCTAGGCGGCATCTTAAAGCGCGTGGAATGGCGAGTAAAATGCACTACTGCTCTTCTATGATAGGGCAATCAGAGACCCGATTAGATCATTTTATATTTTGATTAATATAAGATTTCAGGGAAATTCTATCACATTTGTTCATTTTACGTCGCTCCTATTTCAGATAGCGTATTGGGCTAAGCGGGATCTCAAAGCGCATGAAATGGCGACTAAAATGCACTATTAAACTTCTAGGCTAGGGCGAACAGAGACCCGATTAGATCATTTCACATTAAGGTTAATATAAGAATTCACGGAAATTCTATCACATTTGTTCAATTTACGTCGCTCCTATTTCAGATAGCGTATTAGGCTATGCGGCATCTCAAAGCGCATGAAATGGCGAATAAAATTCACTATTAAACTTCTAGGGTAGGGCAAACAGAGACCCGATTAGATCATTTTATATTACGATTAATATAAGAATTCAGCGTAATTCTATCACATTTGTTCATCTTACGTCGCTCCTATTTCAGATAGCGTACTGGGCTAGGCGGCATCTTAAAGCACGTGGAAGGGCGAGTAAAATGCACTACTAAACTTCTATGATAGAGCAATCAGAGACCCGATTAGATCATTTTATATTTTGTTTAATATAAGATTTCAGGGAAATTCTATCACCTTTGTTCAATTTACGTCGCTCCTATTTCAGATAGCGTATTGGGCTATGCGGCATCTCAAAGCGCATGAAATGACGAGTGAAATGCACTATCAAACTTCTAGGGTAGGGCAAACAGGGACCCGATTAGATCATTTTATATTATGGTTAATTTAAGAATTCAGCAAAATTCTCTCACATTTGTTCAATTTACGTCGTTCCTATTTCAGATAGCGTCCTGGGCTAAGCGGCATCTAAAAGCGCATGAAATGGCGAGTATAATGCACTGTTATACTTCTAGGATAAGGCAAACCGAGACCCGATTAGATCATTTTATATTACGGTTAATATAAGAATGCAGCGTGATTCTATCACATTTGTTCAAGTTACGTCGCTCCTATTTCAGATAGCGTACTGGGCTAGGCGGCATCTTAGAGCGCGTGGAATGGCGAGTAAAATGCACTATTAACCTTCTATGATAGGGCAATCAGAGACCAGATTAGATCATTTTATACTTTGGTTAATATAAGAATTCAGCGAAATTCTATCACATTTGTTCAATTTACGTGGCTCCTATTTCAGATAGCGTATTGGGCTAGGCGGCATCTTAAAGCGCGTGGAATGGCGAGTAATATGCACCGCTAAACTTCTATGATAGGGCAATCAGAGACCCAATTAGATCATTTTATATTTTGGTTAATATAAGAATTCAGCGAAATTCTATCACATTTGTTCAATTTACGTCGCTCCTATTTCAGATAGCGTATTGGGCTATGCGGCATCTCAACGCGCATGAAATGGCGAACAAAATGCACTATTAAACTTCTAGGCTAGGGCGAACAGAGACCAGATTAGATCATTTTATATTTTGGTTAACATAAGGATTCTGCGAAATTTTATCACATTTGTTCAATTTACGTCGCTCCTATTTCAGATAGCTTATTGGGCTAAGCGGCATCTGAAGGCGCATGAAGTGACGAGTAAAATGCACTATTAAACTTCTAGGGTAGGGCAAACAGAGACCCGATTAGACCATTTTATATTATGGTTAATTTAAGAATTCAGCAAAATTCTATCACTGTTGTTCAACTTACGTCGCTCCTATTTAAGATAGCGTACTGGGCTAGGCGGCACCTTAAAGCGCGTGGAATGACGAGTAAAATGCACTACTAAACTTCTATGATAGGGCTATCAGAGACCCGATTAGATTATTTTATATTTTGTTTAATATAAGATTTCACGGAAATTCTATCACATTTGTTCAATTTACGTCGCTCCTATTTCAGATAGCGTATTGGGCTAAGCGGCCTCTCAAAGCGCATGAAATGGCGAGTAAAATGCGCTATTAAACTTCTAGGATAAGGCAAACGGAGACCCGATTAGTTCATTTTATATCACGGTTAATATAAGAATGCAGCGTCATTCTATCACATTTGTTCATCTTACGTCGCTCCTATTTCAGATAGCGTACTGGGCTAGGCGGCATCTTAAAGCGCGTGGAAGGGCGAGTAAAATGCACTATTAAACTTCTATGATAGGGCAATCAGAGACACGATTAGATCATTTTATATTATGGTTAATTTAAGAATTCAGCGAAATTCTATCACATTTGTTCAATTTACGTCGTTCCAATTTCAGATAGCGTATTGGGCTAAGCGGCATCTCAAAGCGCATGAAATGGCGAATAAAATGAACTATTAATCTTCTAGGCTAGGGCGAACAGTGACCCGAGCAGACCATTTTACATTATGGTTAATAAAAGAATGCAGCGTAATTCTATCACATTTGTTCAACTTACGTCGCTCCTATTTCAGATAGCGTATTGGGCTAAGCGGCATCTCAAAGCGCATGAAATGGCGAGTGAAATGCACTATTAGACTTCTATGGTAGGGCGAACAGAGACCCGCCTGGATCATTTTACATTAAGGTTAATATAAGAATTCACGGAAATTCTATCACATTTGTTCAATTTACGTCGCTCCTATTCCAGATAGCGTATTGGGCTAAGCGGCATCTCAAAGCGCATGAAATGGCGAGTAAAATGCGCTATTAAACTTCTAGGATAAGGCAAACAGAGACCCGATTAGATCGTTTTATATTACGGTTAATATAAGAATTCTGCGTAATTCTATCACATTTGTTCAAGTTACGTCGCTCCTATTTCAGATAGCGTACTGGGCTAGGCGGCATCATAAAGCGCGTGGAATGGCGAGTAAAATGCACTACTAATCTTCTATTATAGGGCAATCAGAGACCCGATTAGATCATATTATATTTTGATTAATATAAGATTTCAGGGAAATTCTATCACATTTGTTCAATTTACGTCGCTCCTATTTCAGATGGCGTATTGGGCTAAGCGGGATCTCAAAGCGCATGAAATGGCGAGTGATATGCACTACTAATCTTTTATGATACGGCAATCAGAGACCCGATTAGATCATTTTATATTTTGATTAATATAAGATTTCAGGGAAATTCTATCACATTTGTTCAATTTACGTCGCTCCTATTTCTGATAGCGTATTGGGGTAAGCGTCATCTCAAAGCGCATGAAATGACGAGTGACATGCACTATTAAACTTCTAGGGTAGGGCGAACAGAGACCCGATTAGATTATTTTACATTAAGGTTAATATAAGTATTCAGCGAGATTCTATCACATTTGTTCAATTTGCGTCGCTTCTATTTCAGACAGCGTACTGGGCTAGGCGGCATCTTAAAGCGCGTGGAATGGCGAGTAAAATGCACTATTAACCTTCTATGATAGGGCAATCAGAGACTAGATTAGATCATTTTATACTTTGGTTAATATAAGAATTCAGCGAAATTCTATCACATTTGTTCAATTTACGTCGCTCCTATTTCAGATAGCGTATTGAGCTAAGCGGGAGCTCAAAGCGCATGAAATGGCGACTAAAATGCACTATTAAACTTCTAGGCTAGGGCGAACAGAGACCCGATTAGATCATTTCACATTAAGGTTAATATAAGAATTCACGGAAATTCTATCACATTTGTTCAATTTACGTCGCTCCTATTTCAGATAGCGTATTAGGCTATGCGGCATCTCAAAGCGCATGAAATGGCGAATAAAATTCACTATTAAACTTCCAGGGTAGGGCAAACAGAGACCCGATTAGATCATTTTATATTACGATTAATATAAGAATTCAGCGTAATTCTATCACATTTGTTCATCTTACGTCGCTCCTATTTCAGATAGCGTACTGGGCTAGGCGGCATCTTAAAGCGCGTGGAAGGGCGAGTAAAATGCACTACTAAACTTCTATGATAGAGCAATCAGAGACCCGATTAGATCATCTTATATTTTGTTTAATATAAGATATCAGGGAAATTCTATCACATTTGTTCAATTTACGTCGCTCCTATTTCAGATAGCGTATTGGGCTAAGCGGCATCACGAAGCGCATGAAATGGCGAACAAAATGCACTATTAAACTTCTAGGCTAGGGCGAACAGAGACCAGATTAGATCATTTTATACTTTGGTTAACATAAGGATTCTGCGAAATTTTATCACATTTGTTCAATTTACGTCGCTCCTATTTCAGATAGCTTATTGGGCTAAGCGGCATCTGAAGGCACATGAAGTGACGAGTAAAATGCACTATTAAGCTTCTAGGGTAGGGCCAACAGAGACCCGATTAGATCATTTTATATTATGGTTAATTTAAGATGTCAGCAAAATTCTATCACACTTGTTCAATTTACGTCGCTCCTGTTTCAGATAGCGTGCTGGGCCATGCGGCAACTTAAAGCGCGTGGAATGGCGAGTAAAATGCACTATTAAACTTCTATGATAGGGCAATCAGAGACCAGATTAGATCATTTTATACTTTGGTTAATATAAGAATTCAGCGAAATTCTATCACAGTTATTCAATTTACGTGGCTCCTATTTCAGATAGCGTATTGGGCTAGGCGGCATCTTAAAGCGCGCGGAATGGCGAGTAATATGCACCACTAAACTTCTATGATAGGGCAATCAGAGACCCGATTAGATCATTTTATATTTTGGTTAATATAAGAATTCAGCGAAATTCTATCACATTTGTTCAATTTACGTCGCTCCTATTACAGATAACTTATTGTGCTTAGCGGCATCTCAAAGCGCATGAAGTGGCGCGTGAAATGCACTACTAAACTTCTAGGGTAGTGCAAACAGAGACCCGATTAGATCATTTTACATTATGGTTAATGTAAGAATTCAGCGTAATTCTATCACATTTGTTCAACTTACGTCGCTCCTATTTCAGATAGCGTACTGGGCTAGGCGGCATCTTAAAGCGCGTGGAATGGCGAGTAAAATGCACTACTAATCTTCTATGATAGGGCAATCAGAGACCCGATTATATCATTTTATATTTTGATTAATATAAGATTTCAGGGAAATTCTATCACATTTGTTGAATTTACGTCGCTCCTATTTCAGATAGCGTATTGAGCTAAGCGGGATCTCAAAGCGCATGAAATGGCGACTAAAATGCACTATTAAACTTCTAGGATAAGGCAAACAGAGACCAGATTAGATCATTTTATATTTTGGTTAACATAAGAATTCTGCGAAATTCTATCACATTTGTTCAATTTACGTCGCTCCTATTTCCGATAGCTTATTGGGCTTAGCGGCATCACGAAGCGCATAAAGTGACGAGTGAAATGCACTATTAAACTTCTAGGGTAGGGCAAACAGAGACCCGATTAGATCATTTTATATTATGGTTAATTTAAGAATTCAGCAAAATTCTATCACATTTGTTCAACTTACGTCGCTCCTATTTCAGATAGCGTACTGGGCTAGGCGGCATCTTAAAGCGCGTGGAATGGCGAGTAAAATGCACTACTAATCTTCTATGATAGGGCAATCAGAGACCCGATTATATCATTTTATATTTTGATTAATATAAGATTTCAGGGAAATTCTATCACATTTGTTGAATTTACGTCGCTCCTATTTGAGATAGCGTATTGAGCTAAGCGGGATCTCAAAGCGCATGAAATGGCGACTAAAATGCACTATTAAACTTCTAGGATATGGCAAACAGAGACCAGATTAGATCACTTTATATTTTGGTTAACATAAGAATTCTGCGAAATTCTATCACATTTGTTCAATTTACGTCGCTCCTATTTCCGATAGCTTATTGGGCTTAGCGGCATCTCAAAGCGAATAAAGTGACGAGTGAAATGCACTATTAAACTTCTAGGGTAGGGCAAACAGAGACCCGATTAGATCATTTTATATTATGGTTAATTTAAGAATTCAGCAAAATTCTATCACATTTGTTCAACTTACGTCGCTCCTATTTCAGATAGCGTACTGGGCTAGGCGGCACCTTAAAGCGCGTGGAATGACGAGTAAAATGCACTACTGAACTTCTATGATAGGGCAATCAGAGACCCGATTAGATCATTTTATATTTTGTTTAATATAAGATTTCACGGAAATTCTATCACATTTGTTCAATTTACGTCGCTCCTATTTCAGATAGCGTATTGGGCTATGCGGCATCTGAAAGCGCATGAAATGGCGAACAAAATGCACTATTAAACTTCTAGGCTAGGGCTAACAGAGACCAGATTAGATCATTTTATATTTTGGTTAACATAAGGATTCCGCGAAATTTTATCACATTTGTTCAATTTACGTCGCCCCTATTTCAGATAGCTTATTGGGCTAAGCGGCATCTGAAGGCGCATGAAGTGTCGAGTAAAATGCACTATTAAACTTCTAGGGTAGGGCAAACACAGACCCGATTAGATCATTTTATATTATGGTTAATTTAATAATTCAGCAAAATTCTATCACATTTGTTCAACTTACGTCGCTCCTATTTCAGATAGCGTACTGGGCTAGGCGGCACCTTAAAGCGCGTGGAATGACGCGTAAAATGCACTACTAAACTTCTATGATAGGGCAATCAGAGACCCGAGAAGATCATTTTATATTTTGTTTAATATAAGATTTCACGGAAATTCTATCACATTTGTTCAATTTACGTCGCTCCTATTTCAGATAGCGTATTGGGCTAAGCGGCCTCTCAAAGCGCATGAAATGGCGAGTAAAATGCGCTATTAAACTTCTAGGATAAGGCAAACGGAGATCCGATTAGTTCATTTTATATTACGGTTAATATAAGAATTCAGCGTAATTCTATCACATTTGTTCATCTTACGTCGCTCCTATTTCAGATAGCCTACTGGGCTAGGCGGCATCTTAAAGCGCGTGGAAGGGCGAGTAAAATGCACTATTATACTTCTAGGGTAGGGCGAACAGAGACCCGAAGAGATCATTTTACATTAAGGTGAATATAAGAATGCAGCGTAATTCTGTCACATTTGTTCAACTTACGTCGCTCCTATTTCAGATAGCGTATTGGGTTAAGCGTCATCTCAAAGCGCATGAAATGACGAGTGACATGCACTATTAAACTTCTAGGGTAGGGCGAACAGAGACCCGATTAGATCATTTTACATTAAGGTTAATATAAGTATTCAGCGAGATTCTATCACACTTGTTCAATTTGTGTCGCTTCTATTTCAGACAGCGTACTGGGTTAGGCGGCATCTTAAAGCGCGTGGAATGGCGAGTAAAATGCACTATTAACCTTCTATGATAGGGCAATCAGAGACTAGATTAGATCATTTTATACTTTGGTTAATATAAGAATTCAGCGAAATTCTATCACATTTGTTCAATTTACGTCGCTCCTATTTCAGACAGCATATTGGGCTAAGCGGCATCTCAAAGCGCATGAAATGACGAGTGGAATGCACTATTCAACTTCTAGGGTAGGGCAAACAGGGACCCGATTAGATCATTTCATATTATGGTTAATTTAAGAATTCAGCGAAATTCTATCACATTTGTTCAATTTACGTCGTTCCTATTTCAGATAGCGTATTGTGCTAAGCGGCATCTCAACGCGCATGAAATGGCAAGTAAAATGCAGTATTAAACTTCTAGGGTAGGGCAATCAGTGACCCGATTAGATCATTTTATATTATAGTTAATTTAAGAATTCAGCGAAATTCTATCACATTTGTTCAATTTACGTCGCTCCTATTTCAGATAGCGTATTGGGCTATGTGGCATCTTAACTCGCTCGGAATGGCGAGTAAAATGCACTATTAAACTTCTATGCTAGGGCAATCAGAGACCCGATTAGATCATTTTATATTTTGGTTAATATAAGAATTCAGTGAAATTCTATCACATTTGTTCAATTTACGTCGCTCCTATTTCAGATAGCGTATTGGGCAAAGCGGCATCTCAAAGCGTATGAAATGGCGAATAAAATGCACTATTAAAGTTCTAGACTCGGGCGGACAGAGATCCGATTAGATCATTTTACATTATGGTTAATAAAAGAATTCAGCGAAATTCTATCACATTTGTTCAATTTACGTCGCTCCTATTTCAGATAGCGTATTGGGCTAGGCGGCATCTCAAAGCGCATGAAATGACGAGTGAAATGCACTATTATACTTCTAGGGTAGGGCGAACAGAGACCCGAAGAGATCATTTTACATTAAGGTGAATATAAGAATGCAGCGTAATTCTGTCACATTTGTTCAACTTACGTCGCTCCTATTTGAGATAGCGTATTGGGTTAAGCGTCATCTCAAAGCGCATGAAATGACGAGTGACATGCACTATTAAACTTCTATGATAGGGCAATCAGAGACCCGATTAGATCATTTTATATTTTGTTTATTACAAGATTTCAGGGATATTCTATCACATTTGTTCAATTTACGTCGCTCCTATTTTAGATAGCGTATTGGGCTAAGCGGCAACTGAAAGCGCATGAAATGACGAGTGAAATGCACTATTAAACTTCTATGCTAGGGCGAACAGAGACCCGATTAGATAATTTTACATTCTGGTTAATAAAATAATTCAGCGAAATTCTATCACATTTGTTCAACTTTCGTTGCTCCTATTTCAGATAGCGTATTGGGTTAAGCGGCATCTCAAAGCGCATGAAATGGCGAGTAAAATGCACAATTAAACTTCTAGGGTAGGGCAAACAGAGACCCGATTAGATCATTTTATATTATGGTTAATTTAAGAATTCAGCAAAATTCTATCAAATTGTTCAGTTTACGTCGCTCCTATTTCGGATAGCGTACTGGGCTAGGCGGCATCCTAAAGCGTGTGGAGCGGCGAGTAAAATGCACTATTAATCTTCTATGATAGGGCAATCAGAGACCCGATTAGATCATTTTATATTTTGGTTAATATAAGAATTCAGTGAAATTCTATCACATTTGTTCAATTTACGTCGCTCCTATTTCAGATACCGTAATGGGCAAAGCGGCATCTCAAAGCGTATGAAGTGGCGAATAAAATGCTCTATTAAAGTTCTAGGCTCGGGCGAACAGAGATCCGATTAGATCATTTTACATTATGGTTAATAAAAGAATTCAGCGAAATTCTATCACATTTGTTCAACTTATATCGCTCCAGTTTCAGATAGCGTATTAGGCTAAGCGGCATCTCAAAGCGCATGAAATGACGAGTCAAATGCACTATTAAAGTTCTAGGGTAGGGCAAACAGAGACCCGATTAGATCATTTTATATTGTGGTTAATTTAAGTATTGAGCGAAATTCTATCACATTCGTTCAATTTACGTCGCTCCTATTTCAGATAGCGTATTGGGCAAAGCGGCATCTCAAAGCGCATGAAATGACGAGTAAAATGCACTATTAAAGTTCTAGGGTAGGGCAAGCAGAGACTCGATTAGATCATTTTATATTATGGTTAATTTAAGAATTCAGCAAAATTCTATCACATTCGTTCAATTTAGGTCGCTCCTATTTCAGATAGCGTCTTGGGCTAAGCGGCATCTCAAAGCGCATGAAATGACGAGTAAAATGCACTATTAAAGTTCTAGGGTAGGGCAAGCAGAGACTCGATTAGATCATTTTATATTATGGTTAATTTAAGAATTCAGCAAAATTCTATCACATTCGTTCAATTTAGGTCGCTCCTATTTCAGATAGCGTCTTGTGCTAAGCGGCATCTCAAAGCGCATGAAATGACGAGTAAAATGCACTATTAATCTTCTATGATAGGGCAATCAGAGACCCGATTAGATCATTTTATATTTTGTTTAATATAAGATTTCAGGGAAATTCTATCACATTTGTTCAATTTACGTCGCTCCTATTTCAGATAGCGTACTGGGCTAGGCGGCAACATAAAGCGCGTGGAATGGCGATTAAAATGCACTATTAAACTTCTATGATAGGGCAATCAGTGACCCGATTAGATCATTTTATATTATAGTTAATTTAAGAATTCAGCGAAATTCTATGACATTTGTTCAATTTACGTCGCTCCAATTTCAGATAGCGTATTGAGCTAAGCGGGACCTCAAAGCGCATGAAATGGCGACTAAAATGCACTATTAAACTTCTAGGCTAGGGCGAACAGAGACCCGATTAGATCATTTCACATTAAGGTTAATATAAGAATTCACGGAAATTCTATCACATTTGTTCAATTTACGTCGCTCCTATTTCAGATAGCGTATTAGGCTATGCGGCATCTCAAAGCGCATGAAATGGCGAATAAAATTCACTATTAAACTTCTAGGGTAGGGCAAACAGAGACACGATTAGATCATTTTATATTACGATTAATATAAGAATTCAGCGTAATTCTATCACATTTGTTCATCTTACGTCGCTCCTATTTCAGATAGCGCACTGGGCTAGGCGGCATCTTAAAGCGCGTGGAAGGTCGAGTAAAATGCACTACTAAACTTCTATGATAGAGCAATCAGAGACCCGATTAGATCATCTTATATTTTGTTTAATATAAGATTTCAGGGAAATTCTATCACATTTGTTCAATTTACGTCGCTCCTATTTCAGATAGCGTATTGGGCTAAGCGGCATCACAAAGCGCATGAAATGGCGAACAAAATGCACTATTAAAATTCTAGGCTAGGGCGAACAGAGACCAGATTAGATCATTTTATACTTTGGTTAACATAAGGATTCTGCGAAATTTTATCACATTTGTTCAATTTACGTCGCTCCTATTTCAGATAGCTTATTGGGCTAAGCGGCATCTGAAGGCGCATGAAGTGACGAGTAAAATGCACTATTAAACTTCTAGGGTAGGGCAAACAGAGACCCGATTAGATCATTTTATATTATGGTTAATTTAAGATGCCAGCAAAATTCTATCACATTTGTTCAATTTACGTCGCTCCTGTTTCAGATAGCGTGCTGGGCCATGCGGCATCTTAAAGCGCATGAAATGGCGAGTAAAATGCACTATTAAACTTCTATGATAGGGCAAACTGAGACCAGACTAGATCATTTTATACTTCCGTTAATATAAGAATGCAGCGTAATTCTGTCACATTTGTTCAATTTACGTCGCTCCTATTTCTGATAGCGTATTGGGCTAGGCGGCATCTCAAAGCGCATGAAATGACGAGTGAAATGCACTATTAAACTTCTAGGGTAGGGCGAACAGAGACCCGATTACATCATTTTACATTAAGGTTAATATAAGTATTCAGCGAGATTCTATCACACTTGTTCAATTTACGTCGCTTCTATTTCAGACAGCGTACTGGGCTAGGCAGCATCTTAAAGCGCTTGGAATGGCGAGTAAAATGCACTATTAACCTTCTATGGTAGGGCAATCAGAGACCAGATTAGATCATTTTATACTTTGGTTAATATAAGAATCCAGCGAAATTCTATCACATTTGTTCAATTTACGTGGCTCCTATTTCAGATAGCGTATTGGGCTAGGCGGCATCTTAAAGCGCGCGGAATGGCGAGTAATATGCACCACTAAACTTCTATGATAGGGCAATCAGAGACCCGATTAGATCATTTTATATTTTGGTTAATATAAGAATTCAGCAAAATTCTATCACATTTGTTCAACTTACGTCGCTCCTATTTCAGATAGCGTACTGGGCTAGGCGGCATCTTAAAGCGCGTGGAATGGCGAGTAAAATGCACTACTAATCTTCTATGATAGGGCAATCAGAGACCCGATTATATCATTTTATATTTTGATTAATATAAGATTTCAGGGAAATTATATCACATTTGTTGAATTTACGTCGCTCCTATTTCAGATAGTGTATTGAGCTAAGCGGGATCTCAAAGCGCATGAAATGGCGACTAAAATGCACTATTAAACTTCTAGGATAAGGCAAACAGAGACCAGATTAGATCATTTTATATTTTGGTTAACATAAGAATTCTGCGAAATTCTATCACATTTGTTCAATTTACGTCGCTCCTATTTCCGATAGCTTATTGGTCTTAGCGGCATCTCAAAGCGCATAAAGTGACGAGTGAAATGCACTATTAAACTTCTAGAGTAGGGCAAACAGAGACCCGATTAGATCATTTTATATTATGGTTAATTTAAGAATTCAGCAAAATTCTATCACATTTGTTCAACTTACGTCGCTCCTATTTCAGATAGCGTACTGGGCTAGGCGGCACCTTAAAGCGCGTGGAATGACGAGTAAAATGCACTACTAAACTTTATGATAGGGCAATCAGTGACCCGATTAGATCATTTTATATTTTGTTTAATATAAGATTTCACGGAAATTCTATCACATTTGTTCAATTTACGTCGCTCCTATTTGAGATAGCGTATTGGGCTATGCGGCATCTCAAAGCGCATGAAATGGCGAACAAAATGCACTATTAAACTTCTAGGCTAGGGCGAACAGAGACCAGATTAGATCATTTTATATTTTGGTTAACATAAGGAATCTGCGAAATTTTATCACATTTGTTCAATTTACGTCGCTCCTATTTCAGATAGCTTATTGGGCTAAGCGGCATCTGAAGGCGCATGAAGTGTCGAGTAAAATGCACTATTAAACTTCTAGGGTAGGGCAAACACAGACCCGATTAGATCATTTTATATTATGGTTAATTTAATAATTCAGCAAAATTCTATCACATTTGTTCAACTTACGTCGCTCCTATTTCAGATAGCGTACTGGGCTAGGCTGCACCTTAAAGCGCGTGGAATGACGAGTAAAATGCACTACTAAACTTCTATGGTAGGGCAATCAGAGACCCGATTAGATCATTTTATATTTTGTTTAATATAAGATTTCACGGAAATTCTATCACATTTGTTCAATTTACGTCGCTCCTATTTCTGATAGCGTATTGGGTTAAGCGTCATCTCAAAGCGCATGAAATGACGAGTGACATGCACTATTAAACTTCTAGGGTAGGGCGAACAGAGACCCGATTAGATCATTTTACATTAAGGTTAATATAAGTATTCAGCGAGATTCTATCACACTTGTTCAATTTGCGTCGCTTCTATTTCAGACAGCGTACTGGGCTAGGCGGCATCTTAAAGCGCGTGGAATGGCGAGTAAAATGCACTATTATCCTTCTATGATAGGGCAATCAGAGACTAGATTAGATCATTTTATACTTTGGTTAATATAAGAATTCAGCGAAATTCTATCACATTTGTTCAATTTACGTCGCTCCTATTTCAGATAGCGTATTGAGCTAAGCGGGATCTCAAAGCGCATGAAATGGCGACTAAAATGCACTATTAAACTTCTAGGCTAGGGCGAACAGAGACCTGGTTAGATCATTTCACATTAAGGTTAATATAAGAATTCACGGAAATTCTATCACATTTGTTCAATTTACGTCGCTCCTATTTCAGATAGCGTATTAGGCTATGCGGCATCTCAAAGCGCATGAAATGGCGAATAAAATTCACTATTAAACTTCTAGGGTAGGGCAAACAGAGACCCGATTAGATCATTTTATATTACGATTAATATAAGAATTCAGCGTAATTCTATCACATTTGTTCATCTTACGTCGCTCCTATTTCAGATAGCGTACTGGGCTAGGCGGCATCTTAAAGCGCGTGGAAGGGCGAGTAAAATGCACTACTAAACTTCTATGATAGAGCAATCAGAGACCCGATTAGATCATTTTATATTTTGATTAATATAAGATTTCAGGGAAATTCTATCACATTTGTTCAATTTACGTCGCTCCTATTTCAGATGGCGTATTGGGCTAAGCGGGATCTCAAAGCGCATGAAATGGCGAGTGATATGCACTACTAATCTTTTATGATACGGCAATCAGAGACCCGATTAGATCATTTTATATTTTGATTAATATAAGATTTCAGGGAAATTCTATCACATTTGTTCAATTTACGTCGCTCCTATTTCTGATAGCGTATTGGGTTAAGCGTCATCTCAAAGCGCATGAAATGACGAGTGACATGCACTATTAAACTTCTAGGGTAGGGCGAACAGAGACCCGATTAGATTATTTTACATTAAGGTTAATATAAGTATTCAGCGAGATTCTATCACATTTGTTCAATTTGCGTCGCTTCTATTTCAGACAGCGTACTGGGCTAGGCGGCATCTTAAAGCGCGTGGAATGGCGAGTAAAATGCACTATTAACCTTCTATGATAGGGCAATCAGAGACTAGATTAGATCATTTTATACTTTGGTTAATATAAGAATTCAGCGAAATTCTATCACATTTGTTCAATTTACGTCGCTCCTATTTCAGATAGCGTATTGAGCTAAGCGGGAGGTCAAAGCGCATGAAATGGCGACTAAAATGCACTATTAAACTTCTAGGCTAGGGCGAACAGAGACCCGATTAGATCATTTCACATTAAGGTTAATATAAGAATTCACGGAAATTCTATCACATTTGTTCAATTTACGTCGCTCCTATTTCAGATAGCGTATTAGGCTATGCGGCATCTCAAAGCGCATGAAATGGCGAATAAAATTCACTATTAAACTTCTAGGGTAGGGCAAACAGAGACCCGATTAGATCATTTTATATTACGATTAATATAAGAATTCAGCGTAATTCTATCACATTTGTTCATCTTACGTCGCTCCTATTTCAGATAGCGTACTGGGCTAGGCGGCATCTTAAAGCGCGTGGAAGGGCGAGTAAAATGCACTACTAAACTTCTATGATAGAGCAATCAGAGACCCGATTAGATCATCTTATATTTTGTTTAATATAAGATATCAGGGAAATTCTATCACATTTGTTCAATTTACGTCGCTCCTATTTCAGATAGCGTATTGGGCTAAGCGGCATCACGAAGCGCATGAAATGGCGAACAAAATGCACTATTAAACTTCTAGGCTAGGGCGAACAGAGACCAGATTAGATCATTTTATACTTTGGTTAATATAAGAATTCAGCGAAATTCTATCACAGTTATTCAATTTACGTGGCTCCTATTTCAGATAGCGTATTGGGCTAGGCGGCATCTTAAAGCGCGCGGAATGGCGAGTAATATGCACCACTAAACTTCTATGATAGGGCAATCAGAGACCCGATTAGATCATTTTATATTTTGGTTAATATAAGAATTCAGCGAAATTCTATCACATTTGTTGAATTTACGTCGCTCCTATTTCAGATAGCGTATTGAGCTAAGCGGGATCTCAAAGCGCATGAAATGGCGACTAAAATGCACTATTAAACTTCTAGGATAAGGCAAACAGAGACCAGATTAGATCATTTTATATTTTGGTTAACATAAGAATTCTGCGAAATTCTATCACATTTGTTCAATTTACGTCGCTCCTATTTCCGATAGCTTATTGGGCTTAGCGGCATCACGAAGCGCATAAAGTGACGAGTGAAATGCACTATTAAACTTCTAGGGTAGGGCAAACAGAGACCCGATTAGATCATTTTATATTATGGTTAATTTAAGAATTCAGCAAAATTCTATCACATTTGTTCAACTTACGTCGCTCCTATTTCAGATAGCGTACTGGGCTAGGCGGCATCTTAAAGCGCGTGGAATGGCGAGTAAAATGCACTACTAATCTTCTATGATAGGGCAATCAGAGACCCGATTATATCATTTTATATTTTGATTAATATAAGATTTCAGGGAAATTCTATCACATTTGTTGAATTTACGTCGCTCCTATTTGAGATAGCGTATTGAGCTAAGCGGGATCTCAAAGCGCATGAAATGGCGACTAAAATGCACTATTAAACTTCTAGGATATGGCAAACAGAGACCAGATTAGATCACTTTATATTTTGGTTAACATAAGAATTCTGCGAAATTCTATCACATTTGTTCAATTTACGTCGCTCCTATTTCCGATAGCTTATTGGGCTTAGCGGCATCTCAAAGCGCATAAAGTGACGAGTGAAATGCACTATTAAACTTCTAGGGTAGGGCAAACAGAGACCCGATTAGATCATTTTATATTATGGTTAATTTAAGAATTCAGCAAAATTCTATCACATTTGTTCAACTTACGTCGCTCCTATTTCAGATAGCGTACTGGGCTAGGCGGCACCTTAAAGCGCGTGGAATGACGAGTAAAATGCACTACTGAACTTCTATGATAGGGCAATCAGAGACCCGATTAGATCATTTTATATTTTGTTTAATATAAGATTTCACGGAAATTCTATCACATTTGTTCAATTTACGTCGCTCCTATTTCAGATAGCGTATTGGGCTATGCGGCATCTGAAAGCGCATGAAATGGCGAACAAAATGCACTATTAAACTTCTAGGCTAGGGCTAACAGAGACCAGATTAGATCATTTTATATTTTGGTTAACATAAGGATTCCGCGAAATTTTATCACATTTGTTCAATTTACGTCGCCCCTATTTCAGATAGCTTATTGGGCTAAGCGGCATCTGAAGGCGCATGAAGTGTCGAGTAAAATGCACTATTAAACTTCTAGGGTAGGGCAAACACAGACCCGATTAGATCATTTTATATTATGGTTAATTTAATAATTCAGCAAAATTCTATCACATTTGTTCAACTTACGTCGCTCCTATTTCAGATAGCGTACTGGGCTAGGCGGCACCTTAAAGCGCGTGGAATGACGCGTAAAATGCACTACTAAACTTCTATGATAGGGCAATCAGAGACCCGATTAGATCATTTTATATTTTGTTTAATATAAGATTTCACGGAAATTCTATCACATTTGTTCAATTTATGTCGCTCCTATTTCAGATAGCGTATTGGGCTAAGCGGCCTCTCAAAGCGCATGAAATGGCGAGTAAAATGCGCTATTAAACTTCTAGGATAAGGCAAACGGAGATCCGATTAGTTCATTTTATATTACGGTTAATATAAGAATTCAGCGTAATTCTATCACATTTGTTCATCTTACGTCGCTCCTATTTCAGATAGCCTACTGGGCTAGGCGGCATCTTAAAGCGCGTGGAAGGGCGAGTAAAATGCACTATTATACTTCTAGGGTAGGGCGAACAGAGACCCGAAGAGATCATTTTACATTAAGGTGAATATAAGAATGCAGCGTAATTCTGTCACATTTGTTCAACTTACGTCGCTCCTATTTCAGATAGCGTATTGGGTTAAGCGTCATCTCAAAGCGCATGAAATGACGAGTGACATGCACTATTAAACTTCTAGGGTAGGGCGAACAGAGACCCGATTAGATCATTTTACATTAAGGTTAATATAAGTATTCAGCGAGATTCTATCACACTTGTTCAATTTGTGTCGCTTCTATTTCAGACAGCGTACTGGGTTAGGCGGCATCTTAAAGCGCGTGGAATGGCGAGTAAAATGCACTATTAACCTTCTATGATAGGGCAATCAGAGACTAGATTAGATCATTTTATACTTTGGTTAATATAAGAATTCAGCGAAATTCTATCACATTTGTTCAATTTACGTCGCTCCTATTTGAGACAGCATATTGGGCTAAGCGGCATCTCAAAGCGCATGAAATGACGAGTGGAATGCACTATTCAACTTCTAGGGTAGGGCAAACAGGGACCCGATTAGATCATTTCATATTATGGTTAATTTAAGAATTCAGCGAAATTCTATCACATTTGTTCAATTTACGTCGTTCCTATTTCAGATAGCGTATTGTGCTAAGCGGCATCTCAACGCGCATGAAATGGCAAGTAAAATGCAGTATTAAACTTCTAGGGTAGGGCAATCAGTGACCCGATTAGATCATTTTATATTATAGTTAATTTAAGAATTCAGCGAAATTCTATCACATTTGTTCAATTTACGTCGCTCCTATTTCAGATAGCGTATTGGGCTATGTGGCATCTTAACTCGCTCGGAATGGCGAGTAAAATGCACTATTAAACTTCTATGCTAGGGCAATCAGAGACCCGATTAGATCATTTTATATTTTGGTTAATATAAGAATTCAGTGAAATTCTATCACATTTGTTCAATTTACGTCGCTCCTATTTCAGATAGCGTATTGGGCAAAGCGGCATCTCAAAGCGTATGAAATGGCGAATAAAATGCACTATTAAAGTTCTAGACTCGGGCGGACAGAGATCCGATTAGATCATTTTACATTATGGTTAACAAAAGAATTCAGCGAAATTCTATCACATTTGTTCAATTTACGTCGCTCCTATTTCAGATAGCGTATTGGGCTAGGCGGCATCTCAAAGCGCATGAAATGACGAGTGAAATGCACTATTATACTTCTAGGGTAGGGCGAACAGAGACCCGAAGAGATCATTTTACATTAAGGTGAATATAAGAATGCAGCGTAATTCTGTCACATTTGTTCAACTTACGTCGCTCCTATTTGAGATAGCGTATTGGGTTAAGCGTCATCTCAAAGCGCATGAAATGACGAGTGACATGCACTATTAAACTTCTATGATAGGGCAATCAGAGACCCGATTAGATCATTTTATATTTTGTTTAATACAAGATTTCAGGGATATTCTATCACATTTGTTCAATTTACGTCGCTCCTATTTCAGATAGCGTATTGGGCTAAGCGGCAACTGAAAGCGCATGAAATGGCGAGTAAAATGCACAATTAAACTTCTAGGGTAGGGCAAACAGAGACCCGATTAGATCATTTTATATTTTGTTTAATACAAGATTTCAGGGATATTCTATCACATTTGTTCAATTTACGTCGCTCCTATTGCAGATAGCGTATTGGGCTAAGCGGCAACTGAAAGCGCATGAAATGACGAGTGAAATGCACTATTAAACTTCTAGGCTAGGGCGAACAGAGACCCGATTAGATAATTTTACATTCTGGTTAATAAAATAATTCAGCGAAATTCTATCACATTTGTTCAACTTTCGTTGCTCCTATTTCAGATAGCGTATTGGGTTAAGCGGCATCTCAAAGCGCATGAAATGGCGAGTAAAATGCACAATTAAACTTCTAGGGTAGGGCAAACAGAGACCCGATTAGATCATTTTATATTATGGTTAATTTAAGTATTGAGCGAAATTCTATCACATTCGTTCAATTTACGTCGCTCCTATTTCAGATAGCGTATTGGGCAAAGCGGCATCTCAAAGCGCATGAAATGACGAGTAAAATGCACTATTAAAGTTCTAGGGTAGGGCAAGCAGAGACTCGATTAGATCATTTTATATTATGGTTAATTTAAGAATTCAGCAAAATTCTATCACATTCGTTCAATTTAGGTCGCTCCTATTTCAGATAGCGTCTTGGGCTAAGCGGCATCTCAAAGCGCATGAAATGACGAGTAAAATGCACTATTAAAGTTCTAGGGTAGGGCAAGCAGAGACTCGATTAGATCATTTTATATTATGGTTAATTTAAGAATTCAGCAAAATTCTATCACATTCGTTCAATTTAGGTCGCTCCTATTTCAGATAGCGTCTTGGGCTAAGCGGCATCTCAAAGCGCATGAAATGACGAGTAAAATGCACTATTAAAGTTCTAGGGTAGGGCAAGCAGAGACTCGATTAGATCGTTTTATATTACGGTTAATATAAGAATT
The DNA here is from genome assembly GCA_916610135.2 of Macropis europaea. NCBI lineage: Eukaryota > Metazoa > Arthropoda > Insecta > Hymenoptera > Melittidae > Macropis > Macropis europaea. The sequence goes on along the minus strand of CAKAJE020000128.1, from coordinate 14,950 downwards.
CAGCGTAATTCTATCACATTTGTTCAAGTTACGTCGCTCCTATTTCAGATAGCGTACTGGGCTAGGCGGCATCATAAAGCGCGTGGAATGGCGAGTAAAATGCACTACTAATCTTCTATGATAGGGCAATCAGAGACCCGATTAGATCATTTTATATTTTGATTAATATAAGATTTCAGGGAAATTCTATCACATTTGTTCAATTTACGTCGCTCCTATTTCAGATGGCGTATTGGGCCAAGCGGGATCTCAAAGCGCATGAAATGGCGAGTGATATGCACTACTAATCTTTTATGATACGGCAATCAGAGACCCGATTAGATCATTTTATATTTTGATTATTATAAGATTTCAGGGAAATTCTATCACATTTGTTCAATTTACGTCGCTCCTATTTCAGATAGCGTATTCGGCTAAGCGGCATCTCAAAGCGCATGAAATGGCGAATAAAATGCACTATTAAACTTCTAGGCTAGGGCGAACAGAGACCCGATCAGATCATTTTACATTATGGTTAATAAAAGAATTCAGCGAAATTCTATCACATTTGTTCAACTGACGTCGCTCCTATTTCAGATAGCGTATTGGGCTAAGCGGCATCTCAAAGCGCATGAAATGGCGAGTGAAATGCACTATCAGACTTCTATGGTAGGGCGAACAGGAACCCGATTAGATGATTTTACATTAAGGTTAATATAAGAATTCACGGAACTTCTACCACATTTGTTCAATTTACGTCGCTCCTATTTCAGATAGCGTATTAGGCTATGCGGCATCTCAAAGCGCATGAAATGGCGAATAAAATTCACTATTAAACTTCTAGGGTAGGGCAAACAGAGACCCGATTAGATCATTTTATATTACGATTAATATAAGAATTCAGCGTAATACTATCACATTTGTTCATCTTACGTCGCTCCTATTTCAGATAGCGTACTGGACTAGGCGGCATCTTAAAGCGCGTGGAAGGGCGAGTAAAATGCACTACTAAACTTCTATGATAGAGCAATCAGAGACCCGATTAGATCATTTTATATTTTGTTTAATATAAGATTTCAGGGAAATAGTATCACATTTGTTCAATTTGCGTCGCTCCTTTTTCAGATAGCGTATTCGGCTAAGCGGCAACTCAAAGCGCATGAAGTGGCGAATAAAATGCACTATTAAACTTCTAGGCTAGGGCGAACAGAGACCCTATCAGATCATTTTACATTATGGTTAATAAAAGAATTCAGCGAAATTCTATCACATTTGTTCAACTTACGTCGCTGCTATTTCAGATAGCGTAATGGTTTAAGCGGCATCACAAACCGCATGAAATGGCGAGTGAAATGCACCATTAGACTTCTATGGTAGGGCGAACAGAGACCCGATTAGATCATTTTACATTAAGGTTAATATAAGGATTCACGGAAATTCTATCACATTTGTGCAATTTACGTCGCTCCTATTTCAGATAGCGTATTGGGCTATGCGGCATCCCAAAGCGCATGAAATGGCGAGTAAAATGCACTACTAAACTTCTATGGTAGGGCGAACAGAGACCCGATTAGATCATTTTACATTAAGGTTAATATAAGGACTCACGGAAATTCTATCACATTTGTTCAAATTACGTCGCTCCTATTTCAGACAGCGTATTGGGCTATGCGGCATCTGAAAGCGCATGAAATGGCGAGTAAAATGCACTATTAAACTTCTAGGGTATGGCAAACAGAGACCCGATGAGATCATTTTATATTATGGTTAATTTAAGAATTCAGCGAAATTCTATCACATTTGTTCAATTTACGTCGCTCTTATTTCAGATAGCGTATTGGGCTAAGCGGCCTCTCAAAGCGCATGAAATGGCGAGTAAAATGCGCTATTAAACTTTTAGGATAAGACAAACGGAGACCCGATTAGATCATTTTATATTACGGTTAATATAAGAATTCAGCGTAATTCTATCACATTTGTTCATCTTACGTCGCTCCTATTTCAGATAGCGTACTGGGCTAGGAGGCATTTTAAAGCGCGTGGAAGGGCGAGTAAAATGCACTACTAAACATCTATGATAGAGCAATCAGAGACCCGATTAGATCATTTTATATTTTGTTTAATATAAGATTTCAGGGAAATTCTATCACATTTGTTCAATTTACGTCGCTCCTATTTCATATAGCGTATTGGGCTAAGCGGCATCACAAAGCGCATGAAATGGCGAACAAAATGCACTATTAAACTTCTAGGCTAGGGCGAACAGAGACCAGATTAGATCATTTTATACTTTGGTTAACATAAGGATTCTGCGAAATTTTATCACATTTGTTCAATTTACGTCGCTCCTATTTCAGATAGCTTATTGGGCTAAGCGGCATCTGAAGGCGCATGAAGTGACGAGTAAAATGCACTATTAAACTTCTAGGGTAGGGCAAACAGAGACCCGATTAGATCATTTTATATTATGGTTAATTTAAGATGTCAGCAAAATTCTATCACATTTGTTCAATTTACGTCGTTCCTATTTCAGATAGCGTATTGGGCTATGTGGCATCTTAACTCGCTCGGAATGGCGAGTAAAATGCACTATTAAACTTCTATGCTAGGGCAATCAGAGACCCGATTAGATCATTTTATATTTTGGTTAATATAAGAATTCAGTGAAATTCTATCACATTTGTTCAATTTACGTCGCTCCTATTTCAGATAGCGTATTGGGCAAAGCGGCATCTCAAAGCGTATGAAATGGCGAATAAAATGCACTATTAAAGTTCTAGACTCGGGCGGACAGAGATCCGATTAGATCATTTTACATTATGATTAATAAAAGAATTCAGCGAAATTCTATCACATTTGTTCAATTTACGTCGCTCCTATTTCAGATAGCGTATTGGGCTAGGCGGCATCTCAAAGCGCATGAAATGACGAGTGAAATGCACTATTATACTTCTAGGGTAGGGCGAACAGAGACCCGAAGAGATCATTTTACATTAAGGTGAATATAAGAATGCAGCGTAATTCTGTCACATTTGTTCAACTTACGTCGCTCCTATTTCAGAAAGCGTATTGGGCTAGGCGACATCTCAAAGCGCATGAAATGGCGAATAAAATGCACTATTAAACTTCTATGATAGGGCAATCTGAGACCAGACTAGATCATTTTATATTTTGTTTAATATAAGATTGCAGGGAAATTCTATCACATTTGTTCAATTTACGTCGCTCCTATTTCAGATAGCGTATTGGGCTAAGCGGCATCTCAAAGCGCATGAAATGGCGAGTAAAATGCACTATTAAACTTCTAGGGTAGGGCAAACAGAGACCCGATGAGATCATTTTATATTATGGTTAATTTAAGAATTCAGCGAAATTCTATCACATTTGTTCAATTTACGTCGCTCCTATTTCAGATAGCGTATTGGGCTAAGCGGCCTCTCAAAGCGCATGAAATGGCGAGTAAAATGCGCTATTAAACTTTTAGGATAAGGCAAACGGAGACCCGATTAGATCATTTTATATTACGGTTAATATAAGAATTCAGCGTAATTCTAGCACATTTGTTCATCTTACGTCGCCCCTATTTCAGATAGCGGACTGGGCTAGGCGGCATCTTAAAGCGCGTGGAAGGGCGAGTAAAATGCACTACTAAACTTCTATGATAGAGCAATCAGAGACCCGATTAGATCATTTTATATTTTGTTTAATATAAGATTGCAGGGAAATTCTATCACATTTGTTCAATTTACGTCGCTCCTATTTCAGATAGCGTATTGGGCTTAGCGGCATCCAAAGCGCATGAAATGGCGAACAAAATGCACTATTAAACTTCTAGGCTAGGGCGAACAGAGACCAGATTAGATCATTTTATATTTTGGTTAACATAAGGATTCTGCGAAATTTTATCACATTTGTTCAATTTACGTCGCTCCTATTTCAGATAGCTTATTGGGCTAAGCGGCATCTGAAGGCGCATGAAGTGACGAGTAAAATGCACTATTAAAGTTCTAGGGTAAGGCAAACAGAGACCCGATTAGATCATTTTATATTATGGTTAATTTAAGATGTCAGCAAAATTCTATCACATTTGTTCAATTTACGTCGCTCCTGTTTCAGATAGCGTGCTGGGCCATGCGGCACCTTAAAGCGCGTGGAATGGCGAGTAAAATGCACTATTAAACTTCTATGATAGGGCAATCAGAGACCCGATTAGATCATTTTATATTTTGGTTAATATAAGAATTCAACGAAATTCTATCACATTTGTTCAATTTACGTCGCTCCTATTACAGATAACTTATTGTGCTTAGCGGCATCTCAAAACGCATGAAGTGGCGAGTGAAATGCACTATTAAACTTCTAGGGTAGTACAAACAGAGACCGAATTAGATCATTTTACATTATGGTTAATGTAAGAATTCAGCGAATTCTATCACATTTGTTCAACTTACGTCGCTCCTATTTCAGATAGCGTACTGGGCTAGGCGGCATCTTAACGCGCTCGGAATGGCGAGTAAAATGCACTATTAAACTTCTATGCTAGGGCAATCAGAGACCCGATTAGATCATTTTATATTTTGGTTAATATAAGAATTCAGTGAAATTCTATCACATTTGTTCAATTTACGTCGCTCCTATTTCAGATAGCGTATTAGGCTATGCGGCATCTCAAAGCGCATGAAATGGCGAATAAAATTCACTATTAAACTTCTAGGGTAGGGCAAACAGAGACCCGATTAGATCATTTTATATTACGATTAATATAAGAATTCAGCGTAATTCTATCACATTTGTTCATCTTACGTCGCTCCTATTTCAGATAGCGTACTGGGCTAGGCGGCATCTTAAAGCGCGTGGAAGGGCGAGTAAAATGCACTACTAAACTTCTATGATAGAGCAATCAGAGACCCGATTAGATCATTTTATATTTTGATTAATATAAGATTTCAGGGAAATTCTATCACATTTGTTCAATTTACGTCGCTCCTATTTCAGTTAGCGTATTGGGCTAAGCGGCATCACAAAGCGCATGAAATGGCGAACAAAATGCACTATTAAACTTCTAGGCTATGCCGAACAGAGACCAGATTAGATCATTTTATATTTTGGTTAACATAAGAATTCTGCGAAATTCTATCACATTTGTTCAATTTACGTCGCTCCTATTTCCGATAGCGTATTGGGCTTAGCGGCATCTCAAAGCGCATAAAGTGACGAGTGAAATGCAGTATTAAACTTCTAGGGTAGGGCGAACAGAGACCCGATTAGATCATTTTACATTAAGGTTAATATATGTATTCAGCGAGATTCTATCACACTTGTTCAATTTACGTCGCTTCTATTTCAGACAGCGTACTGGGCTAGGCGGCATCTTAAAGCGCGTGGAATGGCGAGTAAAATGCACTATTAACCTTCTATGATAGGGCAAACAGGGACCCGATTAGATCATTTTATATTATGGTTAATTTAAGAATTCAGCAAAATTCTCTCACATTTGTTCAATTTACGTCGTTCCTATTTCAGATAGCGTCCTGGGCTAAGCGGCATCTAAAAGCGCATGAAATGGCGAGTATAATGCACTATTATACTTCTAGGATAAGGCAAACAAAGACGCGATTAGATCATTTTATATTACGGTTAATATAAGAATGCAGCGTGATTGTATCACATTTGTTCAAGTTACGTCGCTCTTATTTCAGATAGCGTACTGGGCTAGGCGGCATCTTAGAGCGCGTGGAATGGCGAGTAAAATGCACTATTAACCTTCCATGATAGGGCAATCAGAGACCAGATTAGATCATTTTATACTTTGGTTAATATAAGAATTCAGCGAAATTCTATCACATTTGTTCAATTTACCTGGCTCCTATTTCAGATAGCGTATTGGGCTAGGCGGCATCTTAAAGCGCGTGGAATGGCGAGTAATATGCACCACTAAACTTCTATGATGGGGCAATCAGAGACCCGATTAGATCATTTTATATTTTGGTTAATATAAGAATTCAGCGAAATTCTATCACATTTGTTCAATTTACGTCGCTCCTATTTCAGATAGCGTATTGGGCTATGCGGCATCTCAAAGCGCATGAAATGGCGAACAAAATGCACTATTAAACTTCTAGGCTAGGGCGAACAGAGACCAGATTATATCATTTTATATTTTGGTTAACATAAGGATCCTGCGAAATTTTATCACATTTGTTCAATTTACGTCGCTCCTATTTCAGATAGCTTATTGGGCTAAGCGGCATCTGAAGGCGCATGAAGTGACGAGTAAAATGCACTATTAAACTTCTAGGGTATGGCAAACAGAGACCCGATTAGACCATTTTATATTATGGTTAATTTAAGAATTCAGCAAAATTCTATCACATTTGTTCAACTTACGTCGCTCCAATTTCAGATAGCGTACTGGGTTAGGCGGCACCTTAAAGCGCGTGGAATGACGAGTAAAATGCACTACTAAACTTCTATGATAGGGCAATCAGAGACCCGATTAGATCATTTTATATTTTGTTTAATATAAGATTTCACGGAAATTCTATCACGTTTGTTCAATTTACGTCGCTCCTATTTCAGATAGCGTATTGGGCTAAGCGGCCTCTCAAAGCGCATGAAATGGCGAGTAAAATGCGCTATTAAACTTCTAGGATAAGGCAAACGGAGACCCGATTAGTTCATTTTATATCACGGTTAATATAATAATGCAGCGTGATTCTATCACATTTGTTCAAGTTACGTCGCTCCTATTTCAGATAGCGTACTGGGCTAGGCGGCATCTTAAAGGGCGTGGAATGGCGAGTAAAATGCACAATTAAACTTCTATGATAGGGCACTCAGAGACACGATTAGATCATTTTATATTATTGTTAATTTAAGAATTCAGCGAAATTCTATCACATTTGTTCAATTTACGTCGTTCCAATTTCAGATAGCGTATTGGGCTAAGCGGCATCTCAAAGCGCATGAAATGGCGAGTGAAATGCACTATTAAACTTCTAGGCTAGGGCGAACAGAGACCCGATCAGATCATTTTACATTATGGTTAATAAAAGAATTCAGCGTAATTCTATCACATTTGTTCAACTGACGTCGCTCCTATTTCAGATAGCGTATTGGGCTAAGCGGCATCTCAAAGCGCATGAAATGGCGAGTGAAATGCACTATTAGACTTCTATGGTAGGGCGAACAGAAACCCGATTAGATGATTTTACATTAAGGTTAATATAAGAATTCACGGAACTTCTATCACATTTGTTCAATTTACGTCGCTCCTATTTCAGATAGCGCATTAGGCTATGCGGCATCTCAAAGCGCATGAAATGGCGAATAAAATTCACTATTAAACTTCTAGGGTAGGGCAAACAGAGACCCGATTAGATCATTTTATATTACGATTAATATAAGAATTCAGCGTAATACTATCACATTTGTTCATCTTACGTCGCTCCTATTTCAGATAGCGTACTGGACTAGGCGGCATCTTAAAGCGCGTGGAAGGGCGAGTAAAATGCACTACTAAACTTCTATGATAGAGCAATCAGAGACCCGATTAGATCATTTTATATTTTGTTTAATATAAGATTTCAGGGAAATAGTATCACATTTGTTCAATTTGCGTCGCTCCTTTTTCAGATAGCGTAATCGGCTAAGCGGCATCTCAAAGCGCATGAAGTGGCGAATAAAATGCACTATTAAACTTCTAGGCTAGGGCGAACAGAGACCCGATCAGATCATTTTACATTATGGTTAATAAAAGAATTCAGCGAAATTCTATCACATTTGTTCAACTTACGTCGCTCCTATTTCAGATAGCGTATTGGTTTAAGCGGCATCACAAACCGCATGAAATGGCGAGTGAAATGCACCATTAGACTTCTATGGTAGGGCGAACAGAGACCCGATTAGATCATTTTACATTAAGGTTAATATAAGTATTCACGGAAATTCTATCACATTTGTGCAATTTACGTCGCTCCTATTTCAGATAGCGTATTGGGCTAGGCGGCATCTCAAAGCGCATGAAATGACGAGTGAAATGCACTATTATACTTCTAGGGTAGGGCGAACAGAGACCAGAAGAGATCATTTTACATTAAGGTGAATATAAGAATGCAGCGTAATTCTGTCACATTTGTTCAACTTACGTCGCTCCTATTTGAGATAGCGTATTGGGTTAAGCGTCATCTCAAAGCGCATGAAATGACGAGTGACATGCACTATTAAACTTCTATGATAGGGCAATCAGAGACCCGATTAGATCATTTTATATTTTGTTTAATACAAGATTTCAGGGATATTCTATCACATTTGTTCAATTTACGTCGCTCCTATTGCAGATAGCGTATTGGGCTAAGCGGCAACTGAAAGCGCATGAAATGACGAGTGAAATGCACTATTAAACTTCTAGGCTAGGGCGAACAGAGATCCGATTAGATAATTTTACATTCTGGTTAATAAAATAATTCAGCGAAATTCTATCACATTTGTTCAACTTTCGTTGCTCCTATTTCAGATAGCGTATTGGGTTAAGCGGCATCTCAAAGCGCATGAAATGGCGAGTAAAATGCACTATTAAACTTCTAGGGTAGGGCAAACAGAGACCCGATTAGATCATTTTATATTATGGTTAATTTAAGTATTGAGCGAAATTCTATCACATTCGTTCAATTTACGTCGCTCCTATTTCAGATAGCGTATTGGGCAAAGCGGCATCTCAAAGCGCATGAAATGACGAGTAAAATGCACTATTAAAGTTCTAGGGTAGGGCAAGCAGAGACTCGATTAGATCATTTTATATTATGGTTAATTTAAGAATTCAGCAAAATTCTATCACATTCGTTCAATTTAGGTCGCTCCTATTTCAGATAGCGTATTGGGCTAAGCGGCATCTCAAAGCGCATGAAATGACGAGTAAAATGCACTATTAAAGTTCTAGGGTAGGGCAAGCAGAGACTCGATTAGATCATTTTATATTATGGTTAATTTAAGAATTCAGCAAAATTCTATCACATTCGTTCAATTTAGGTCGCTCCTATTTCAGATAGCGTCTTGGGCTAAGCGGCATCTCAAAGCGCATGAAATGACGAGTAAAATGCACTATTAAAGTTCTAGGGTAGGGCAAGCAGAGACTCGATTAGATCGTTTTATATTACGGTTAATATAAGAATTCAGCGTAATTCTATCACATTTGTTCAAGTTACGTCGCTCCTATTTCAGATAGCGTACTGGGCTAGGCGGCATCATAAAGCGCGTGGAATGGCGAGTAAAATGCACTACTAATCTTCTATGATAGGGCAATCAGAGACCCGATTAGATCATTTTATATTTTGATTAATATAAGATTTCAGGGAAATTCTATCACATTTGTTCAATTTACGTCGCTCCTATTTCAGATGGCGTATTGGGCTAAGCGGGATCTCAAAGCGCATGAAATGGCGAGTGATATGCACTACTAATCTTTTATGATACGGCAATCAGAGACCCGATTAGATCATTTTATATTTTGATTATTATAAGATTTCAGGGAAATTCTATCACATTTGTTCAATTTACGTCGCTCCTATTTCAGATAGCGTATTCGGCTAAGCGGCATCTCAAAGCGCATGAAATGGCGAATAAAATGCACTATTAAACTTCTAGGCTAGGGCGAACAGAGACCCGATCAGATCATTTTACATTATGGTTAATAAAAGAATTCAGCGAAATTCTATCACATTTGTTCAACTGACGTCGCTCCTATTTCAGATAGCGTATTGGGCTAAGCGGCATCTCAAAGCGCATGAAATGGCGAGTGAAATGCACTATCAGACTTCTATGGTAGGGCGAACAGGAACCCGATTAGATGATTTTACATTAAGGTTAATATAAGAATTCACGGAACTTCTACCACATTTGTTCAATTTACGTCGCTCCTATTTCAGATAGCGTATTAGGCTATGCGGCATCTCAAAGCGCATGAAATGGCGAATAAAATTCACTATTAAACTTCTAGGGTAGGGCAAACAGAGACCCGATTAGATCATTTTATATTACGATTAATATAAGAATTCAGCGTAATACTATCACATTTGTTCATCTTACGTCGCTCCTATTTCAGATAGCGTACTGGACTAGGCGGCATCTTAAAGCGCGTGGAAGGGCGAGTAAAATGCACTACTAAACTTCTATGATAGAGCAATCAGAGACCCGATTAGATCATTTTATATTTTGTTTAATATAAGATTTCAGGGAAATAGTATCACATTTGTTCAATTTGCGTCGCTCCTTTTTCAGATAGCGTATTCGGCTAAGCGGCAACTCAAAGCGCATGAAGTGGCGATAAAATGCACTATTAAACTTCTAGGCTAGGGCGAACAGAGACCCTATCAGATCATTTTACATTATGGTTAATAAAAGAATTCAGGCGAAATTCTATCACATTTGTTCAACTTACGTCGCTGCTATTTCAGATAGCGTAATGGTTTAAGCGGCATCACAAACCGCATGAAATGGCGAGTGAAATGCACCATTAGACTTCTATGGTAGGGCGAACAGAGACCCGATTAGATCATTTTACATTAAGGTTAATATAAGGATTCACGGAAATTCTATCACATTTGTGCAATTTACGTCGCTCCTATTTCAGATAGCGTATTGGGCTATGCGGCATCCCAAAGCGCATGAAATGGCGAGTAAAATGCACTACTAAACTTCTATGGTAGGGCGAACAGAGACCCGATTAGATCATTTTACATTAAGGTTAATATAAGGACTCACGGAAATTCTATCACATTTGTTCAAATTACGTCGCTCCTATTTCAGACAGCGTATTGGGCTATGCGGCATCTGAAAGCGCATGAAATGGCGAGTAAAATGCACTATTAAACTTCTAGGGTATGGCAAACAGAGACCCGATGAGATCATTTTATATTATGGTTAATTTAAGAATTCAGCGAAATTCTATCACATTTGTTCAATTTACGTCGCTCTTATTTCAGATAGCGTATTGGGCTAAGCGGCCTCTCAAAGCGCATGAAATGGCGAGTAAAATGCGCTATTAAACTTTTAGGATAAGACAAACGGAGACCCGATTAGATCATTTTATATTACGGTTAATATAAGAATTCAGCGTAATTCTATCACATTTGTTCATCTTACGTCGCTCCTATTTCAGATAGCGTACTGGGCTAGGAGGCATTTTAAAGCGCGTGGAAGGGCGAGTAAAATGCACTACTAAACATCTATGATAGAGCAATCAGAGACCCGATTAGATCATTTTATATTTTGTTTAATATAAGATTTCAGGGAAATTCTATCACATTTGTTCAATTTACGTCGCTCCTATTTCATATAGCGTATTGGGCTAAGCGGCATCACAAAGCGCATGAAATGGCGAACAAAATGCACTATTAAACTTCTAGGCTAGGGCGAACAGAGACCAGATTAGATCATTTTATACTTTGGTTAACATAAGGATTCTGCGAAATTTTATCACATTTGTTCAATTTACGTCGCTCCTATTTCAGATAGCTTATTGGGCTAAGCGGCATCTGAAGGCGCATGAAGTGACGAGTAAAATGCACTATTAAACTTCTAGGGTAGGGCAAACAGAGACCCGATTAGATCATTTTATATTATGGTTAATTTAAGATGTCAGCAAAATTCTATCACATTTGTTCAATTTACGTCGTTCCTATTTCAGATAGCGTATTGGGCTATGTGGCATCTTAACCTCGCTCGGAATGGCGAGTAAAATGCACTATTAAACTTCTATGCTAGGGCAATCAGAGACCCGATTAGATCATTTTATATTTTGGTTAATATAAGAATTCAGTGAAATTCTATCACATTTGTTCGATTTACGTCGCTCCTATTTTCAGATAGCGTATTGGCAAAGCGGCATCTCAAAGCGTATGAAATGGCGAATAAAATGCACTATTAAAGTTCTAGACTCGGGCGGACAGAGATCCGATTAGATCATTTTACATTATGATTAATAAAAGAATTCAGCGAAATTCTATCACATTTGTTCAATTTACGTCGCTCCTATTTCAGATAGCGTATTGGGCTAGGCGGCATCTCAAAGCGCATGAAATGACGAGTGAAATGCACTATTATACTTCTAGGGTAGGGCGAACAGAGACCCGAAGAGATCATTTTACATTAAGGTGAATATAAGAATGCAGCGTAATTCTGTCACATTTGTTCAACTTACGTCGCTCCTATTTCAGAAAGCGTATTGGGCTAGGCGACATCTCAAAGCGCATGAAATGGCGAATAAAATGAACTATTAAACTTCTATGATAGGGCAATCTGAGACCAGACCAAGATCATTTTATATTTTGTTTAATATAAGATTGCAGGGAAATTCTATCACATTTGTTCAATTTACGTCGCTCCTATTTCAGATAGCGTATTGGGCTAAGCGGCATCTCAAAGCGCATGAAATGGCGAGTAAAATGCACTATTAAACTTCTAGGGTAGGGCAAACAGAGACCCGATGAGATCATTTTATATTATGGGTTATTTAAGAATTCAGCGAAATTCTATCACATTTGTTCAATTTACGTCGCTCCTATTTCAGATAGCGTATTGGGCTAAGCGGCCTCTCAAAGCGCATGAAATGGCGAGTAAAAATGCGCTATTAAACTTTTAGGATAAGGCAAACGGAGACCCGATTAGATCATTTTATATTACGGTTAATATAAGAATTCAGCGTAATTCTAGCACATTTGTTCATCTTACGTCGCCCCTATTTCAGATAGCGGACTGGGCTAGGCGGCATCTTAAAGCGCGTGGAAGGGCGAGTAAAATGCACTACTAAACTTCTATGATAGAGCAATCAGAGACCCGATTAGATCATTTTATATTTTGTTTAATATAAGATTGCAGGGAAATTCTATCACATTTGTTCAATTTACGTCGCTCCTATTTCAGATAGCGTATTGGGCTTAGCGGCATCCAAAGCGCATGAAATGGCGAACAAAATGCACTATTAAACTTCTAGGCTAGGGCGAACAGAGACCAGATTAGATCATTTTATATTTTGGTTAACATAAGGATTCTGCGAAATTTTTATCACATTTGTTCAATTTAACGTCGCTCCTATTTCAGATAGCTTATTGGGCTAAGCGGCATCTGAAGGCGCATGAAGTGACGAGTAAAATGCACTATTAAAGTTCTAGGGTAAGGCAAACAGAGACCCGATTAGATCATTTTATATTATGGTTAATTTAAGATGTCAGCAAAATTCTATCACATTTGTTCAATTTACGTCGCTCCTGTTTCAGATAGCGTGCTGGGCCATGCGGCATCTTAAAGCGCGTGGAATGGCGAGTAAAATGCACTATTAAACTTCTATGATAGGGCAATCAGAGACCCGATTAGATCATTTTATATTTTGGATAATATAAGAATTCAACGAAATTCTATCACATTTGTTCAATTTACGTCGCTCCTATTACAGATAACTTATTGTGCTTAGCGGCATCTCAAAACGCATGAAGTGGGCGAGTGAAATGCACTATTAAACTTCTAGGGTAGTACAAACAGAGACCGAATTAGATCATTTTACATTATGGTTAATGTAAGAATTCAGCGAATTCTATCACATTTGTTCAACTTACGTCGCTCCTATTTCAGATAGCGTACTGGGCTACGCGGCATCTTAACGCGCTCGGAATGGCGAGTAAAATGCACTATTAAACTTCTATGCTAGGGCAATCAGAGACCCGATTAGATCATTTTATATTTTGGTTAATATAAGAATTCAGTGAAATTCTATCACATTTGTTCAATTTACGTCGCTCCTATTTCAGATAGCGTATTAGGCTATGCGGCATCTCAAAGCGCATGAAATGGCGAATAAAATTCACTATTAAACTTCTAGGGTAGGGCAAACAGAGACCCGATTAGATCATTTTATATTACGATTAATATAAGAATTCAGCGTAATTCTATCACATTTGTTCATCTTACGTCGCTCCTATTCAGATAGCGTACTGGGCTAGGCGGCATCTTAAAGCGCGTGGAAGGGCGAGTAAAATGCACTACTAAACTTCTATGATAGAGCAATCAGAGACCCGATTAGATCAATTTTATATTTTGATTAATATAAGATTTCAGGGAAATTCTATCACATTTGTTCAATTTACGTCGCTCCTATTTCAGTTAGCGTATTGGGCTAAGCGGCATCACAAAGCGCATGAAATGGCGAACAAAATGCACTATTAAACTTCTAGGCTATGCCGAACAGAGACCAGATTAGATCATTTTATATTTTGTTAACATAAGAATTCTGCGAAATTCTATCACATTTGTTCAATTTACGTCGCTCCTATTTCCGATAGCGTATTGGGCTTAGCGGCATCTCAAAGCGCATAAAGTGACGAGTGAATGCAGTATTAAACTTCTAGGGTAGGGCGAACAGAGACCCGATTAGATCATTTTACATTAAGGTTAATATAGTATTCAGCGAGATTCTATCACACTTGTTCAATTTACGTCGCTTCTATTTCAGACAGCGTACTGGGCTAGGCGGCATCTTAAAGCGCGTGGAATTGCGAGTAAAATTGCACTATTAACCTTCTATGATAGGGCAATCAGAGACCAGATTAGATCATTTTATACTTTGGTTAATATAAGAATTCAGCGAAATTCTATCACATTTGTTCAATTACGTCGCTCCTATTTCAGATAGCGTATTGGGCTAAGCGGCATCTCAAAGCGCATGAATGACGAGTGAAATGCAGTATCAAACTTCTAGGGTAGGGCAAACAGGGACCCGATTAGATCATTTTATATTATGGTTAATTTAAGAATTCAGCAAAAATTCTCTCACATTTGTTCAATTTACGTCGTTCCTATTTCAGATAGCGTCCTGGGCTAAGCGGCATCTAAAAGCGCATGAAATGGCGAGTATAATGCACTATTATACTTCTAGGATAAGGCAAACAAAGACGCGATTAGATCATTTTTATATTACGGTTAA